>OY992896.1:45491871-45596871 GCA_963921405.1 Cepaea hortensis
GGTCCCGGGTTCAAGCCCTGATGAGGTCCGGAATTTTTTTCACGTGGACTTCTAGTAACAAAATTTCCCCTGGTCTCTGGGTAGTGAGATCGGACGCCCGTGTGTATTGTTGCGCACGTAAACAATGGCAGTTGGAAATCGAAAAAGAGTAGCCTAACGGCGCTGCCCGGGCAAAATTTCGAGTTAAACATCTACTCAAAGTTATCAGTTATCAGTTATCAGTTGGGGTATCGTCATTGCACTCCGGACATGTCCATAGGTGCTCAGATCCTCCACATCCCCCTCCCCAGCATATGCATCAGCGTCCGGTGGCTAATAGTGCCAGTTCTGTGTTGGTTGACGAGGCATCTCGTTTTCCCAATGTACCACTCGTGTCTGGCCGTGTCAATTCTTACTCCCAAGTCTTTCATCCTGGACAACGATGTGGATTCACTGACGTCAAAGTCCACTGTTCTCGACATCTCTTTAAGGGTGTTAATAACATCGGCG
Source organism: Cepaea hortensis (assembly GCA_963921405.1). NCBI lineage: Eukaryota > Metazoa > Mollusca > Gastropoda > Stylommatophora > Helicidae > Cepaea > Cepaea hortensis. Next base: position 45,492,361 of record OY992896.1, read on the forward strand.
CGATCCATGGGCTGGCCATCTGCAGGGAATGCAGAGCCAGCCAGTTTATCAGCTCGTTAATTTCTCTCGACTCCCGCATGTCCCGGGACGAAGATAAAGGTGACCTTACGGACAACAGACTTCCTCGGCGACTCAGTCCACTGTCTACGTACAGATCCAGCTTCGACCTTCTGAATCATGCTCATTGAATCACTTAGTACACACACGTTGGTATAATGCTGTGATTCTAGCCATAGGAAAGCCTGTGCTACTGACATCACTTCCAAGGTCATGCTGCTCGTGGTCATGGAGTGGGCACCACTGGATTCTTGAACGGTTCGGCCCGCTCAACGGGCTGTAAATGCCCACACACTTCTCTGCTGCTTTACAACAGATCCATCTGTATAAATGAACACTTTGGGGTTGTCTGAGTGTTCATAAATGAACGCGTTGACTTCTGCATTGACAGCGGCAGGGTTCTGTTTTCTGCACCGTCTGTCGAGTGTGATAATGCAGGAGAAAGTGCGCTTAAAAGCTGGAGGCACAGGCACCCATTCCTTGCCGGGGTTGATGATACTCAAAGTATTTCAGGACACTCGCCAGTGCTACGGAGATCGTGCACTGAACACAATTACAGTGCAACTGACTGTGACATAAAGAATTATAAAGTAGCAACTGATTGAGATATAAAGAGTTAAAATACAGCTGGCTGGGATATAAAGAATTAAAGTAGCAACTGACAGAGATATAAAGAATTAAAGTACAACTGACTGGGATATAAAGAGTTATAGTTCAACTGACTGGGATATAAATAGTTAAATACAATTGACTGTGATATAAAGAATTATAAAGTAGCAACTGGTTGAGATATAAAGAGTTAAAGTACAACTGGCTGGGATAAAAAGAATTAAAGTACAACTGACTGGGATATAAAGAGTTATAGTGCAACTGACTGGGATATAAACAGTTAAAATACAACTGACTGGGATATAAAGAATTCAAGTGCAACTGGCCGGGCTATAAAGAGGTAAATCAGCAACTATCTGGGACCAAAAGAGTTTAAAAAAAGCGTACTCACCTTCGGGTCTCGTTACTGTGTGTCCGACATTGTCATGTCTTGAAGTCAGCTTCTCCTAGCAGCGGGAAGATTACTTGTATACTTGCAGCCATTACCCGAGGTATCTAATCTGTGCAGCGAGCCACGAAGGGTGCGGTGATCGGTGGTGGTAGGTGTGGCGGGAAGATTTAAAAAAAAAACGGTCACGACGTTAAACACATTTGGTGAATATTACGTAAAATAAGTTAAGTCATATTCTTTCTTTCTTTCTTTCTTTCTTTCTTTCTTTCTTTCTTTCTTTCTTTCTTTCTTTCTTTCTTTCTTTTCTTTCTTTCTTTCTTTCTTTCGTTCTGTCTTTCATTCTGTCTGTCTGTCTGTCTGTCTGTCTGTCTGTCTGTCTGTCTGTCTGTCTGTCTGTCTGTCTGTCTGTCTGTCTGTCTGTCTGTCTTCTTCAATCTCATTGTGTTTAGATGTATTCACATGAATGTTTATATTTATTCGTGTGTGTGTGTGTGTGTGTTGGTGAGTGTGTGTGTTTGTATGTGTGTGTCGGCATGACAGCACATTTATGTGAAAATCATAAGCTATTAGCTTAATAAGATCATGGATGTCTTAGGCAGAAGATACCATGAGAGAAATGTGCACACTTGAGAAGATTGTCAGAGGCAAGCAGTGGGTCAGAGTGCTTAATAGAAATTCAGACTTGTCTGGGGTTACAATCACACTGGGCCGTGAGTGTAAGGAATGGCCAGCAGACGCTGCGGAAGTAGACATTCAGCAATGACTTCCGGACTACTCTCGTCCTGGTGATATTATCAATACCGATGGCTCTGTGTTAAGAGGCAAAAAAGAATAAAAAACCAAAACATTGGTGGGGATTCACAGCAACAACACATGTCCAGTGTTTAGTAAGGGAGAGCTTGGCATATGATACCACAACCTCAAGTCTCAGAATTCAGGTGGAGGCAGTTATTACAGCTTTAAGCTGGTTAGAGAACAAACTGTATACACATGTTGTGATTGTAATTGTTTAAGAAAGCATCCTGTCAAAGTTGAAGACTGGCTCTCTTCGTGCTGAATGGCATGCAACGATTCAGAGGTCGCGGGTTGTGAGCATTCGCTGGATCTTTTCTCCAGGACACTCTGGTGTGATTGGAAATGAGCAGGCAGACAGACTGGCTGGTGCCGCATCATTAAGGGGTAATTTGACGCATGATATTGTAGATGTGGAGAATGCCCTCTAGGAGCATGTGAATAATGCAGAAGAGCAGATAGACTATCATGTCTAGAGAGAATGCAGCAGCAAGGGGAGGTCAGAGGATCTTATCGACAGTCGTCACTCAGAGGTAAAACAAGACGGACATATTGCAACGGGCACCATTAGTATCGGAACTCTTCGCTGGCTGTTGAAGATGAGAATTGAGCGCTTATGGGAATGCCCCAAGTGCAATAATGTTGGTTCTTGACTCAACTCAACTCAACCTAATAATCCTTACCTAATAATCCTTACCTAATAATCCTTAATCAATAATCCTAATCCTCCGTACGTAATAATCATTCCCTATTAGTATACATACATGCATATATATCAACTGGAAAGTTTGAGGAGAGGAGACGCAAGGAAGATGAAGAGAGAAGATGCCGGACTATAAACTACAATATTATTTATGCCTATAGTAATCCTTATGCAATAAGGCAAGCCAACTCATTTGACAAATGGCACCAATACTAAAGAACAAACATGTATCAATAACTACTAAGAAAGCACTTTACAACACAATCTTCCTACCAACTCTATGCTACCAATGCCAAACCTGGACAATGACAGAAAAAGAGGAAAGAAAAATCACAACAACAGAAATGAGATTCCTGAGAAGAATACTCAACGTATCAAGAAGAGATAAGATCAGAAATAAAGAAACCAGGACTAAAGTGGGGGTTATAGCAGCACTAAATTTTATTAGACAGCAGCAAGTCAAATGGTTTGGCCATGCAAGTAGTAGGTTACCATTCAACAGCATACAACAACAAACAATGATGTACAGACCAGATGGAAACAGAGGAAGAGGGCGCTCATGTAAACATTGGACGCAGGGAATAGCAGAGTCCATGGGAATATCGATACATGAAGCCCATAATCGGACACTCTCACGATGTTTATACTTCACCTCGACACCGCAAGGTACAAACAAGAGGAACATGATGAGATGATGAGATGAGATGAGTAATCCTTACAACTAGAGGAATCCTTCAAACTACAGTATTATTTACGCAAAGAGTAATCCTTGCAGCTAAAGAATTCCCTGAAACTAGGGTACTACTTACATGCATTGTTATCATACCCCAGAGACAATTCTGTACTGACAGTAGCCGTCGAGCGTTGGCTTTGTACTCCCGAGAAAGCGTTGGTCGCATCTTTTCGTTGTTCAGTGACAGTGCGCTTTGGTATTACAGTTCATAACTTTCAGTCTGCCCATTTTTTTAAAAATCATAAAGAAAACAGAAATTGTAATAAGATAGAGAGACAAGCGGTTTTCTTTGCTCATGTGATGAGAAGAGAGGCGCTGGACAACATCGTGACAACTGGAAAGATCAAGAAGCAGAGAGGCAGAGGCAGACCAAGATAAATTATGCTGGATGGACTGAAACGATGGCATGCGGGAATATCATCAGCAGAGAGTTGATACGGAACAACAAATACCGAGATCTGTGGAGAGACATCAAGGCCAACGCCAGCCGGCAGGGCGCTTGATGATGATATAACATTTCGTAAGTGTACAAAATATTCTTGTTGGATAATCAGAAATAAATGGCCAACAAGATTTGGTTATATAGCCTGAGAATAAAGAAACATCCCAGACGAATGGCAACAGGCAGTAATTGTACCGGTGTGGAAAAAAGAAAGGCAATATGAGAATGCGAAACGCACAGGTGTATACATTCTTGAGTCACATAGGGACAATGTACGCAAAACTATTGGAACAAAGAGCTAGACCCATAGTTGAACAACAGTTAAATAAAGTACAGTTTGGTTTCAGGAAAGGTAAAAGTTGCACGGAAGGACATCGAATACAGTGACTAGCAGAATATTGTCTTTGTGGGTCAGGAAAGGATTTTCGATAGTGTAGACAGATTTAAAATATAGACCATCCTTGAAGACTACAGGAAACAAGGAAAATTACTAGAAAACTTCATAGCCATGTACCACTCGAGCCAAAGTGCAGTAAGAACACAATAAGGCATATATTCAGTCAATACACGAGTAAGACAGGGATTTGTGATGTCCTCTCTGCTATGTAATATATACATAGACAGAATATCCAAAGAAGCAAGCCTTAACAGAATAGATTCAGAAAAAAAAATCGAACTTTTTACCTTAAACTAAACAACAGAACAATCGGCAATAAATGAGCTTTCATTTGCAGATGATCATGGTCTCATTTACAGCGGCGTGGGCAGACTGAAAAATCGTATTAATAAGCTGAGTTCAACATGCAGTAGATACTTCTTCTTCTTCTGCGTTCATCCGGAGTTTTTTTTGTCCGGACGTGATTGCGTTGTGCCTGTTTACAGCAGAGCTGCGTTCTTGTACCGTTAGGCCGACACATCCGACTTCTGTTGACCGAGTTAACCTTCCCGGGGCCATGCAGTAGATACAATCTCATCTCTCATCTCATCATGTTCCTCTTGTACCTTGCGGTGTCGAGGTGAAGTATAAACTTCGTGAGAGTGCCCGGTTATGGGCTTCGTATATCGACATTCCCATGGATTCTGTTATTCCCTCCGTCCAACGTTTACGTGGTCGGCCTCTTCCTCTGTTTCCATCTGGTCTGTACATCATTGCTGGTTGTGGCATGCTGTTGACTGGTAGCCTACTTGCATGGCCAAACCATTTGACTTGCTGCTTTCTAATAAAATCTAGAGCAGCTTTAACCCCCACTTTAGTCCTGATTTCTTCATTTCTGATCTTATCTCTTCTTGATACGTTGAGTATTCTTCTCAGGAATCTCATTTCTGTTGTGATTTTTCTTTTCTCTTTTTCTGTCATTGTCCAGGTTTGGCATTGGTAGCACAGAGTTGGTAGGAAGATGTGTTGTAAAGTGCTTTCTTAGTAGTTATTGATACATGTTTGTTCTTTAGTATTGGTGCCATTTGTCCAATGAGTTGATTTGCCTTATTGCACCTATTTTCGATCTCCTCTTCTGATCTGCCATTTGATGATATTATACTTCCTAGGTACTTGAAGCTCTTTACTTGTTTCAAGGGATGTTCGTTTAGGTGGATTGTTGCTGTTTGTTCTTCTTTAGTTATAGTCATTACCTCTGTTTTGCTTGTGCTAATTTTCATGTTATGTTCCCTACACATTTCGTTTAGACTATTCATGTGGTCTTGTAATTCAGCTTCTGATTTTGCTATTAGTGCTTGGTCGTCCGCAAACAGGAGTTCTCTAATGGTTAGATTTGCAAATGGTTCTTCTTCTGTGTTCTCGTCATGCGGTATTCTTGCTGTCTCTGCTTTGCTGGTTTCTTTACATATGTTGTCTATATATGTTATGAACAAGAGAGGGGACAGGACACAACCTTGTCGTACTCCAGATCTTATGGTGAAGGGTTCTGAGTGTCCTCCAGGTGCTCTCACTATGCATTCACTGTTGTTGTATAAACTTCTACATAGGTTTGTTAGATGTGTACTCACTCCATATTGTTTAAGGATTTCCCACAGCTTGTTTCTATCTACCCTATCAAATGCCTTTTCTTGGTCGACAAAGGCTAAGTAGAGTGTTTCATTGAATTCAATTGATTTTTCTATAAGTTGTCTAAGAGCAAAAACGGCGTCTGTGCATCCGTTGTTTCTCCTAAATCCAAGCTGCGTTTCGCTTAGCTGGGGTTCTAAAGTAGTTCGTAATCATTTTTCAAGAATTTTGCAAAATATTTTCCCAGTATGACTCAACAGTGAAATGCCTCTGTATTGTGTGCAATCTCTTTTGCTGCCTTTGTTTTTCCAAATTGGGATAATTATGGCGTTTCCCCAGTCTCGTGGTGTCTGTTGTTCTACCCAAACATGGTTGAATAGTCTATGTAGCCAAGCTGTTCCTACTTCCCTTGCTGCTTTAATTAGTTCATTTGGTATTTCATCCTGTCCTGGTGATTTGTTCAATGGGGCTAATCTGATGGCTTCTATAATTTCTTCTTTTAGTATGTCTGGTTCTAGTTCCTCGGTGACATCTGTGTAGGTCTCTTGAATTCCTGTGACATCTGATGGGATGTTGAGAATTTGTTCGAAATACTACTTCCATCTTATTAGGATCTGTTTTTGTTCACTTATTGGTTCTCCATTTTCGCTGTTAATTATTTCAGTTGGGTCAAAGGGTTCTCCTCTGGTTCGCATTGCACTTATCTTTTTGTAGAAGTTTCTGGTTGCCTCCTTGTAGTTTTTATTTATTGTTTCTCCATACTCTTCCCAGTCTTTTTGTTTTTCCCTCTTTACTATTCTACTCACATGTCTTCAGTAGTATATGGCGTGCACTTGCCACATGATTGGAGGGTAAACTGGTAGGGTAATTTGTTTTTATGAAGGAAATACGGGGAAAATGTCGACTCGGTGAAATTTTTTTTTTTGTGTGGGGTGAAACGGCGTGTGGGAACTTTTTTTCGTGGGAACGAAATTTTTGGCGCTGCCTGGTGGGGAAGTAATTAAGGTAAAATGTTTCTGCGAGGTTGTGAGATGAGTGGTAGTACTTAAAGAGAGGGCACGGCTGAGGGAGGGGTATATATTTTAGAAAGGAGTATATGAATGTGTATGATGAACAAGGGTGTGATGGGTCGTTCTACTCATGGGTATATGGTGGTGGCGTAGATATGTATGGGTAGTGATAGACAAGGGTGTGCTGGGTCGTTCTACTCATGGGTATATGGTGGTGGTGTAGATATAATGTGTGCGTAGTGATGAACAAGGGTGTGATGGGTCGTGGTTTCTACTCATGGGTATATGGTGGTGGTGTAGATATGAATGTGTGCGTGGTGTCGTGATGGGTCGTTCTAGTCATGGGTTGGATATATGGTGGTGGCGTAGACTTAATGTGTCTGTGTAGTGATACACAAGGGTGTAATGGGTATAGGGTGGTTACGTGTATGACTGTATCTGTGTAGTGATGAACAAGGGTGTGATGGATCGTGGTTATACTCGAAGTAAGAGCTGGTTACTATCATCTGAACAGTGTGATAGTAGTGAAGGGTGGTATATTCACCGATTACAAAGGAAAGCATATAAAGTTATAATGGGTATGGTGGTAAGGGGTATTAGTGATCAAGTAGAAGTGATATAGGGGTGGTCATAAATATAATAAGAGGTGTTTGCAATTACACACTGGTCAACCAGTGGTCAAGTGGTCAAGTAAGGGTCAAGTAGTCAAGTAAGGAAATTTTAGGGAAAAGTGATTGTAATGATATGGTGGTGATTAAAGAGTGGTAAATTAGTGGTCAAGTAGTGGTCAAGCAGTGGTCAAGCGGGGAAAATTTTAGGGAAATTTTAGGGAAAAGTGATTGTAATGATATGGTGGTGATTAAAGAGTGGTAAATTAATGATCAATCAGTGGTCAAGGAGTGGTCAAGTGGTCAAGTAAGGAAAATTTTAGGGGAAATTGGTCGTAGTGACATGGTGATGATTAAATTAGTGGTAAATTAGTGGTCAAGTAGTGGTCAAGCAGTGGTCAAGCGGGGAAAATTTTAGGGAAATTTTAGGGAAAAGTGATTGTAATGATATGGTGGTGATTAAAGAGTGGTAAATTAGTGGTCAAGTAGTGGTCAAGGAGTGGTCAAGTGGTCAAGTAAGGAAAATTTTAGGGGAAATTGGTCGTAGTGACATGGTGATGATTAAATTAGTGGTAAATTAGTGGTCAAGTAGTGGTCAAGCAGTGGTCAAGCGGTGTGTAAGTGAGGAAAATTTTAGGGAAATTTTAGGGAAAAGTGATTGTAATGAGATGGTGATGATTAAAGAGTGGTAAATTAGTGGTCAAGTAGTGGTCAAGCAGTGGTCAAGTAGTGGTCAAGGGGTCGAGTGACCACTTAAATTGTAGAGGACGATGTGCCTAAGATTATGGTAGTGATTAAAGTGATCGATGACGTGGTCAAGCAGAGGTCAAGCATTGGTCAAGTAGTTGAGTGACCACTTAAATTATAGGGGAAAGTATGTATATTGCAATGGTGGTGGGTAAAGTGAGGAAGAATCAATAGTAGTGAAAATACTACTACGAATATTAGCGACAAGCACAAAGACAACCAAGTACATACTTGATACACACAAATACAAAGACAACGAAACACACGCACACACATACAGATACAAAGGCAACCATACCATTACTACTATCACAACAACAGCTATACACAAGTACACACCCATAATCAATTACACAAATTCACACCTACAAACACAAAGACAACCACACACACATGTACACACTTGATACACACAAATACAAAGACAGCCAAGTACACAAGTACACACCCATAAACAAATAAACAACCACTCAACTACAAACACCTATAACAAAGACATAAACAAAAACATAATAAAATAGAGAAACAAAATAATAACATTTTCAAATGGCTTTTATTGGTATACAACATTTAAAAATGGCTTCGTTTACGATCCAAAGGGAGCAGAGGGACTTGATTATTGTAGAAAGATGTCTGGTCTTTCAGAGGCTTGTCTTGACTGTCGGTAGATTGATATAGATGGAGTGTCATTGTTCCTGTGTCTTGAGAAACTGTCACCGCTTTCAAACTGTTGGCTAGTTGTCTGGGCATATCATCAGGTCTTGACATGAATAACCACTTGGGTGTAGACATCTTGATCGTTGTAGAAACAAAAACACGAGTGGTCGTCTCATTTTATAACGACGAATTTATCTAGTTTTAAACAGTTCTGGACTTGTCTTTTTTAACCACGGAGTAACCAATCGAAACACGAGACGATCGTTCACGTGTTGTCTGTGTCCAAAGCGTTGCAGGATACGTGACATGCTCGAACCACGACATTTCATTAATAAGAAATACAACGCATACAGACCACAAGTAGTGTTATTAATGTCTTGTAGCATACGGGCATTGTACACGGGTGATCTGTTCGAGTTTCGTTGTATAAAATGGATAATGTCGGCGTGTAATGGTGGCAAACCAAACGAATCGAAATATTCAAACTGACCTAGACCATTAAAATATAGGGCGATCCAATGTGAACCAGAGTAAGCACTGGTGTCAGTATTGACGATAAAAGCAGCTGGCTGTGTTCTATCAATGTGTCTAGGCAAATGATCTCTAGCGCATACGTTGACTAGTGGAAGGCGACGAACAAACAGATCAGACATGAGTAATTGTCTTAGTTGTTGGGTATCCATTATGCTATGTAATCTGTTAGCACTTGTCTCGTCTTGGAAACTTCTAGGACCGAATCGAGTTCGGCGTATACGATGACTTGTAGAGGTACAGTCGTTATAACGTCAAACTTTAGTTCTACTGACAATGGGCCAGATTTCGCCATTTCAAACTGTTCTCCATCTAATATACTAGGAGTCAGATCAAAACTATAGAGACAATTCCCTTGACTATAGCTTTCATAATTTATACCATTCCCGACATCCTTACCGGTCAGACCAAGGGCCAAGTTGGTACTATGGAAAGCTCGCATGTACTGACCTGTGGTATAATTCATGGTTAAGGGTTTGCCTGTAACACTACGCCCATCTACCATCAGACTCAAATAGTTTAACTGATAATGATTGAATATGAAGGGGTTCGTATTCAGCTCGCCGTTGAAGCAGGAAGCATTGACTAATCCGATCACCACCCGGGTCGGTGTCTGGCTGAGAAAAAGGTTATCTTGTGTGTGGGAAAACATACCTTTAGGGATAGAAAAGGTCTTTACCACGACCCTTTTAAAAGGATACTTGGCATTGGATCTCAATAAGGCTTTTTCATGGGCCAGAGAGATAGCTGGATTTAACTTAGCTTTCCTCACCAAGAGGGCGGCGTAAGTAATGACACTTTTGTACCCACCACTTACATCCGTGGCAATCAAATTAAAGACGGATTTTGATGGGGTTAGTTTGATTTTAATATCGACACCATTCAACATGTACCGGTCCTGATTGAAAATGTCGGAATGTAGGCGCCCCATCATATCCAGAGGCACACTATAGCTGGCTAAAGATCTTCTTTTGGCTAGACCTGTATTGGTATCACCTTTTGTGTCTGCCATGTGCATAGGAGTATCTTGATAGTATAGAGCTGACGTCAGATGACTCTTTTTGGCCTCTTCGCCGTAATTCAGAAGAGCTTCCAAGTAGGCCCGGTACGGATACGAATTTTCACTCGGTGAAATAAGAGTGTCGTTCAGGGACACGTCTACTTGAGAAAACAAACTATGCAAATAATAATTTATCGGACCAACTTCGGCTGTGTTTGGTAGGTCGTCGCCATTGGGCAGTGTAACTTTGGCTCTCACGTGCAGAAAAGTATTAAACAAATCAATGTAATCTTCACCGACACCAGAAATGGTGAATTCGATGGGTGCCCCATAAGCTAAAGTGGCCAATGGATGAATCTCCACAAACTGTCCCTCTTCTACGGCTGTCTGGGTGGGAGGTACACTAAACAGATCCAGACCAGAATGCAGACACTCACATGACTTGGGATGAATTAACGCCATTATGAGAAAATATCCGAATGTCCCGCTTGGTGGTGATGTGTCTTATGACTCGATGGCTTTCTGACTGTTGGTTTTATTCTTTTACTGGGCTGACCTGGTGGGGCGGCTCGTTTTCGTTTCCTTACACCACTACCTGATTGGCTGATGTGTTGAGCTGCGCCATGGAGTAGTCGTTGACCAGCATCTCTGGCGTGTTCTTTGAAGGACTCACCAACATTTCTACCAGCTAAGGCATCTTGAGCCACTTGCAAACCTGTCCCCAGTCCTTCTCTCAATAGGGCTTTGCCACCAGTCTTCAACCAAGGAAGAATTGTGCGACCAAGACCACTAAAGAAACTACCAATTCCATGACCTCGCTGACTTCGACCACCTACAAAAACAGGGAGACCACTTCCAGCTTGATTGCAGAAATACTCTTCGTATAATTTGGGGTTCCGTTGGATTGGCACGTGTCTAACCATGGTTAGCCCAGATCAAACCGTTTGGTTGTTCGAAAATGTAACGTCACTACTGAAGTTCCACCTGTAAATGGGATAGGTTTCCCCTGCTCGTCGGTTATAAGAAGTTCAATCGTGTCAAATGAAAATCGACTGAGGGGTACGTAATGTGGCTTGTCATACATCCTAAATACCGAGGTGGTAGATCTGTCTAGAACAGGTAGTGTCCTCAGTAATGGTACCATCACATCACCAACCACCCGCGAGGTGACAATATCGGAATAGACGAAGACATTTTTTGTGCCCTGGTCTAAATCCACTTCACCCACACCAGACAGACTGGGTTCAGTCTCGGTGACATGTGTCGAGGGAAACTGTAATATTTCTGCCAACTTGTCACTAAGTCTAACTTCAGCCCCCTGTTCATATAATTGGAAACGAGCCTTATTCGAAATATCGTTATAAGAGAACATCATTCGGTTATGTTCTTGTAAGGCATCATCGAGACGCAACCATTGCAGTTCATTGATAAATCTCTCAGCTTCGAAAAGCAATCTATTCAATTCACCAATGAATTTTTCTATTGATTTGTACAGACCAGGCGTCAGCGTAATCGTCATCGGTGGTTCGTCTAGGTCGGGAGGTGGAAAGTACTTTATCCACACCTCATCTTTCAAAATATTAAAATAGGTGTTGGGAAACTGAATATCAACCAAACCAACTTCGTACTGGGAGGTGAGCTCAATAGTTTGTGGTAGTTTGACAAAGAAATGTCCGGCATTATTTTGGGGGTATATTTGTAGCGAAGCATTACTCGTCAGTGTCACGTAGAAACTCATATTAGTCTATTCGAGGTCTGAGTGCTTCCTGATTCGAAAATGTAAAGTTAGTACTGAAGTCCCATCGTTGAATGAGAGTGTTTTACCCGTATCGTCAGTTAAAAGTATTTCCACCGTGTCGAAGGAGAATCGACTTAATGGTACATAATGTGGCTTATCATAAAGACGAAACACTGAAGGTGACAGTCGGTCCAATATAGGAACAGTCCTTAGTAAAGGAACCATGACGTCTCCAACTGGTCTCGCGGCTACGAGATCGGAATAGACATAGATATTTTTAACTTCGTTATCCATCTCTAATTCTGTATTACCGTATAATAAGACATTATCATCTGATAGAGTCGAGCTGGGAAAACCCAATATATTCTTCAATCTGTCACTAACTTTAGCCTGGGCGCCTTTTTCAAATATCTTCATCGCGACTTTTTTCCAAGGTGTACCTAGCACGAATTTGATGTTTACTTTCTCGTCTAGTTGGGTTTCTACACACAACTTATTCAATTCCTCGATGAAAGTTTCAGGGCTGCTGAACGGACCCGGTGGACATTCAAGGGTTATAGGTTCCATACCACTACCTTTAGGTGGAAAGTATTGGAACCAAATTTCACCAGGCAAACCATTAAAATACGAATTGGGGAACTGAATCTCGACCAGGGCCACTTCGTATTGGGTCGTTACATCAATGGTCTGCGGCAACTTGACAAAAAAGTGACCGGGTTGGTTGTTGGGAAATACCTTTGGTCCAGAATTACTCGGTAAAGTTATATAGAAACTCATCGTTTTTCTAATTTAGGATTAGGTAGCATATAACCCAAACAACTACTCATTAGAGCTACCCACAACTTGCCGTCTGGTGCGTCTGCGCTGCCTTGAGTCAGATTGAACAAAGACACGGCAATTACGGCATATATAACCACCATTTGACACAGAAATACAATCTCTGGCCTCGGTACACGTTGTCCAAAGAATGACCAGATCGATGTTCTTTCCCCCTCTGTCAGTTGTGGGCGCACCCCCATAGTTTCCACCCTGTCTTCAGTCACACCACTAGTCTCCATAACTAGCTAGTTGCGTGTCAGCTATCCAACTATTGAATGAATGGGGATAACCAAACCACTTCACTAAATACTCTTTCCCACCACCTCGCCTGGGTCTTTCTTGTAAGATTGTTTCGATACGATACACTTGCTTGTCTCCAACTAGTTGTATTTCTTCTCTGTAGAACGAGCCCTGTAGTTCCTCTCCCGAATCATCTTTTACCACATAGGTCACTGGACTGGTCTGGTTTATGCGACTGACGGTAAACAATTCTTCTGTCCACGAGGGCATATACCCTTTTTTAAAAGGTTGTTTGGGTTCAGCCAGTCTGACTCGATCCCCAGGTGTAAAATACACTTTTTTCGATACGTATGTCGGCTTATACAAGTTATCCCACACCTCTTCTTGATTACTATAGTTGACTTGTACAGGGGCCATGCGAATACTTCTGTGATACGAACCATTGTAGTTCTGGATCAAATTATCTATCACGTCGACGTAGCGCAGTGTATTGGTCTTGGTGAAATAACGCCACATTTTTTCTTTCAGGGTTCGATTGAATCTTTCCACTATCGCTGCCTTCACATCTTCATTCTCGGTGGTAAAGAAGTGCACACCTCGATCTTTCAGAAATTTTAAGAAGGTCCGATTAACGAATTCCGAACCTTTATCGCTCTGAAAATTTATCGGTTGGCTATCATCAAAGATTTTACTCATAGCCACCACCAGTGCTTTCCCCGTTTTCTTCTGGATCGGGATAGCCCAAGCATATTTACTAAACACATCGATACAAGTCAGTAGGTACGACATCCCATCATTGTATCTTTGTAATAGTCTCATATCTATCAAGTCGGCTTGAAATTGGTGCTTTATACCACCGGTTATGGTCTGACGTCTCTGGAAGCGGCGACGGATCGGTTTATGTAACGTGTAGGTATCTTGATGACGTAACCATTTATCTATTTTCTTCAGGTTAGTATTTCTTTTTAAGGCGGCTGCTCCACCATAGGCTCCGGGTTTCTTAGGGTCATAGTAATATTTTTTTAATTGGGCGGCCATTTTTGCCACTTGGGGGTAGGTATCCTAGTCTTCTTCTTGCTTCGCCTGAGTTTGTAAGGTGGTGTGGTCTCGACTGTTTTGGGTTCGACTACTTGAGCCGGTTGAATAGACTGAAGAGGTGTTGGTTGAAGAGGTGTCTCGGCTACTGGTGTCGGTACACTGATGACTTCAGGTTTTTGTTCCTTGATATCTACTAGTCCCAGAGGCTTGTGTCTGTACTGTTCGAGTCGATTCAGATACCTCTGTAGTGTTTGCTGATACGCTCTGGCCTTGTCACGGGGTGGTAGATCTTCTGTTTCCAGGACTTGTTGCATCTGACGATCCAAATCCTGTAGACTATCATTTAGTGTGTCGGGTGGTACATAGGGTTTTTCTAGCAATCGGGGATCGATCAAGATCATCTTCTTGGCCATTACAATCCCACCACGCTTTTCAACACATTTAGTATGGGGCCTAGTAAGGCGCCTATGAAACCACCTTGTTGTAGAATCTCTTTCCTTTTCTTGAGCGATAATTTCTTATGAGTGAGTGCTCTCAGACTGTCTTTGTGTCGTTGCAGACGCTTCTTCTGAGCTGGTGTCAGGGGAACATTACCTTTTAAAACGTTGTGACAGCACTCGCAAATTGATTGGACGAGATCCGGGGAAGCTGATTTCATTACTGCCTTCACAGTGGCTGGGTTGGTCTGACCCAAGAAACGTAACATACCCTCGTTACGTTTAAGTCGGTTAGACATGTTATTTGGGGACGTAGACGACTTGCTGCTGGTCGGGAAATATATGACTTCGTAAGCGGAGCTGATCCGGTGTTTCCTGTCGCAGGTCAAATAACAAATACCCGTGTGGAGCCGATGTCGCGTCTTTAAAACTCTCTTGGACATATGACACACGGCCTGGATACATCTGTTTGGCGAGATTGGTAATCTGAGACCCGTCTCGAGGATTCTTAAACACCACTAGGTAATGCGAATTCAGACTGATAGTTCTTTGTTCTTTATTCTTACCAAATAGGTTCTGTACTATATACATAACACTGAGGTTGCGATGATGACTGCCTTTAGTAAATAATTTAGTCACTCTGTCATCTGTCTCAGACATTAGATCATCTATGACTACTAACCGACGTCTATCACCTGTCCATTTTTCCATATCTGGCAGACCTTCATTAAATTGAACACCCTTCATAGTTTCGTAGATGGGTTGCCATTCCCCATAGCACCATATAATTTCCTCTGGAAGGGGGTCTACCATGGCTGGTAGATGGGTCAAGAACTGTTGGACAAAGACGGTTTTACCACTCCCCGTTGGGCCCGCAATCAAAGCCGTAAAAGGATGTTTCCACCTAGGATCCATGGGTATTAATAACCACCTATCTACTCGCATTGGTGTTTATAAACGTATCGGGTGATATTATTAGACCATTTGACCACCAACTGCACGCTAGTGGGTCTCTGGTAGCTATTGGTATAATAACGATGGAACCAATGGTCGATTTGATACAAGTTCACACCGAGTTGGTGAGTATGGCGTTGACTATTATTAGTTTCTACAACCCCACAAAGACCAATAACTCGAGGATGTGTCGCTTAGTACGTCAGATAGCCAACCAACATGATGTGTTATTCACGAGACTAGAAGTCTGTATCAAGCCCGAACACGTTTTCCCGGTCTTTGTTTCAATCGCTGACGAAGTCTTTGCCGATAACGTCATCAACTACGGGAGAATAATGATGGTTTTTACACTTGGTATGCGTCTGGGTAAGCATCTGGTTAATAATTCTTATAACACAGACGTGAATGTCCAGGACCTGGAGGAAAGCTTCGCTACATCTGTAGGCACGTATATGACTGATAAACTACATCATTGGATACTGCGAGGTGGATGGTGTAATTTCTATACTTGGTTGCAAGCAGCAGTTGAATAAATACATAATACATTTCAGTATGTGTCTTTGTTTCATTGTCTGTCAGTGTCTCTCGGAACAATAAGTAAAAACAAAACCACTAAAGAAAATCAACAAATATCTTGGTTTCAATATATCAAAGAATGTATTATTCATCAAAACACTTTAGTGGTATAAGAAAACATCAATGACATAGATGCTTAGTGACAAAGATATAAAACAATGTAGTTGGGGGATGACCTAGACATCAAACTATCGGGAACTCGGGCATATGAAAGAGGTAAAAACATATACCAGCTACTGTCTCTTGTGTGTATTTGGTGTCTGTACGTTGTTGCATGGCGTAGGAATGAATGTCATGTTCGTGTACTGTTGTAAGGAAGGCATCAAAGTCATATCTGTTATGTATTAGCGCTGGAAATTCTAAAACAGAAGAATTGTTAAATGATGCATGATAGAATCTAAGATCTTGTGTTCCTCTATGTCGTAACACTAGATGAAAGCTAAAGTTGATCTTAAAGCGACTAATTTGAGCATTGAAAATCTTATACAACGTATCTGTCCATTTGATAGGGTATTGTATCTCCGGGCTAATAAAGAAGGTGTATGTCGATAAATACTTGTTAATCTTGTGATGTGTCCTGATAGCTTCCCAATTTTCTCTGTATATTTGTTGAATATCCGATGGAAGGATGTGTAGTGTCTCTGGTTCCCCGGCTGCTAAGATGCTCACTTCGTCTTCTACCAATTGTTCAAGAATATTCTCGTCTGGTTGTAGCTGACTGTTAGTTATAGTGGTTTCATTTGGTGGTGTCGTCGAGGTTGTTGGTGGTGTTGTCTCTGATGGTGAAGAGGTAGTTGTCTCTGGTTCTGATGTATCCATAGACCGGTGATGATGTATTCGTTTGTGTTTTTGTAGATTGTCTTTTCTGTTGAAACGTTGTCCACAGATATGACATAAGTATGATTTCCCCTCGTGAATGGTTCGAATGTGACGAGTGAGCTTATAGTTATCACGGAAGTCTTTGTCGCACACTGAACACGTGAAAGTAGATCTGGTGGCCATATTGATAAACTGTTTTTTTCTTCTTTCTTACAATACCAAAATGTTCTGGTGTATACAATGTTTCACTGTTTTATCAGAGGCCGACGACACGAATAAGGCTCACGCCAAGTTTCACTGCTGTACCCAAGTCACTACGTGAAAAATAGGTGGTTACTACACGAACAATGCTCACACCAACCTGTTTCACCGATGTAGCCAAGTCAGTACGTGAACAATATCTGCTTACTACACTGCTCACACCAGCCTGAAGCACCTCTGTAGATAGACAAGTCAGCCCGTGAACTGGTACTGAGCTCACAAGAGACGCCTTCTATTTTATACACTGGTTCTGCACACGACCTAGTTGACGTGGCAGTAAGCTATTCTCACGCCTGCTTCCCACAAACCGATGACTCATACTTAATGACTTTTGTACATGGCGGTGATGACGTAGTCTCGGACATCCGCGTTCTTTACCAAAAATTTGTGGGTTGTATAGTTTAGTCTGTATGCACAAGTGTATCTGTACTGGTACCAGTAGTAATGGTATGGTTGCCTTTGTATCTGTATGTGTGTGCGTGTGTTTCGTTGTCTTTGTATTTGTGTGTATCAAGTATGTACTTGGTTGTCTTTGTGCTTGTCGCTAATATTCGTAGTAGTATTTTCACTACTATTGATTCTTCCTCACTTTACCCACCACCATTGCAATATACATACTTTCCCCTATAATTTAAGTGGTCACTCAACTACTTGACCAATGCTTGACCTCTGCTTGACCACGTCATCGATCACTTTAATCACTACCATAATCTTAGGCACATCGTCCTCTACAATTTAAGTGGTCACTCGACCCCTTGACCACTACTTGACCACTGCTTGACCACTACTTGACCACTAATTTACCACTCTTTAATCATCACCATCTCATTACAATCACTTTTCCCTAAAATTTCCCTAAAATTTTCCTCACTTACACACCGCTTGACCACTGCTTGACCACTACTTGACCACTAATTTACCACTAATTTAATCATCACCATGTCACTACGACCAATTTCCCCTAAAATTTTCCTTACTTGACCACTTGACCACTCCTTGACCACTACTTGACCACTAATTTACCACTCTTTAATCACCACCATATCATTACAATCACTTTTCCCTAAAATTTCCCTAAAATTTTCCCCGCTTGACCACTGCTTGACCACTACTTGACCACTAATTTACCACTAATTTAATCATCACCATGTCACTACGACCAATTTCCCCTAAAATTTTCCTTACTTGACCACTTGACCACTCCTTGACCACTGATTGATCATTAATTTACCACTCTTTAATCACCACCATATCATTACAATCACTTTTCCCTAAAATTTCCCTAAAATTTTCCCCGCTTGACCACTGCTTGACCACTACTTGACCACTAATTTACCACTCTTTAATCACCACCATATCATTACAATCACTTTTCCCTAAAATTTCCTTACTTGACTACTTGACCCTTACTTGACCACTTGACCACTGGTTGACCAGTGTGTAATTGCAAACACCTCTTATTATATTTATGACCACCCCTATATCACTTCTACTTGATCACTAATACCCCTTACCACCATACCCATTATAACTTTATATGCTTTCCTTTGTAATCGGTGAATATACCACCCTTCACTACTATCACACTGTTCAGATGATAGTAACCAGCTCTTACTTCGAGTATAACCACGATCCATCACACCCTTGTTCATCACTACACAGATACAGTCATACACGTAACCACCCTATACCCATTACACCCTTGTGTATCACTACACAGACACATTAAGTCTACGCCACCACCATATATCCAACCCATGACTAGAACGACCCATCACGACACCACGCACACATTCATATCTACACCACCACCATATACCCATGAGTAGAAACCACGACCCATCACACCCTTGTTCATCACTACGCACACATTATATCTACACCACCACCATATACCCATGAGTAGAACGACCCAGCACACCCTTGTCTATCACTACCCATACATATCTACGCCACCACCATATACCCATGAGTAGAACGACCCATCACACCCTTGTTCATCATACACATTCATATACTCCTTTCTAAAATATATACCCCTCCCTCAGCCGTGCCCTCTCTTTAAGTACTACCACTCATCTCACAACCTCGCAGAAACATTTTACCTTAATTACTTCCCCACCAGGCAGCGCCAAAAATTTCGTTCCCACGAAAAAAAGTTCCCACACGCCGTTTCACCCCACACAAAAAAAAAAATTTCACCGAGTCGACATTTTCCCCGTATTTCCTTCATAAAAACAAATTACCCTACCAGTTTACCCTCCAATCATGTGGCAAGTGCACGCCATATACTACTGTCTTCTCGCTATTCTGTATTCTCTGTAATAAATACAACCAAAAACTGAAGTAATGCGGGTTAGCAGATCTCCTGGACTAAATATACTGATGAACAGTAGACCCCTGAAACAAGTTAAAGACTACAAATGTCTAGGAAGTATGATCACAGAATAGACAGAGAAATCGAAATTAGATGTCAAAAAGCAAGTACGCTTATATCAATCAATCAATCAATCAATCAATCATGTACCATGACTCCCCATTTCACTCGATCACCAGAGTCGTGGATCAGCTCTGTGTTCCTGTCTCGACCATGCCATGTGGCCAAGCCATGCAGGTATTTTCTTCTCGGTCTTCCCCTTGGTCTGTTCCCTTCGATCTTGCCAGTTGTCACTAAGTTCTCCAATCCATTTCTTCTCATAACATGTCCATAAAAATTTTGACTGTCTACGTCTAATTTCTATAATCAATTTACGAGTTTCATTTGTCTCCTGTAGAACTTGGTCATTGGTTTTTCTATCTGTCCATGGTATTCTTTGCATCTTCCTCAGACACCGCATTTCTGCAGCCATCAGATGTTTTTCAGCTTGACTGCACATTGTCCAAGTTTCGCATCCATACAAAAGAACAGGTTCTATGTATCCCCTCAACACTCTTTTTCTCGTTTCAATTGACATCTTTTTAGTGGTCAGAATGTTTTTCATCTTGTTAAAGGCAACTTTCGCCATGGCGATTCTTGTTCTAATCTCTTCAAGGCATCTCCCAATCTGATGTTATGACTGTTCCAAGATAATTGTATCGATTCACTTGTTGAAAGTGTGCGCTTATATATAAACTATAACATATACTAAAACATCCAAACATACCTAAGTCTGCAAAACAGCAGATATTAAATAACATATTCACATCAACCCTATGCTACCAATGTTAAACCTCGACATTATCCAAATCACACATAATGAAAATCAACATTTGCAAGATGAGATACTTGAGGATAGCTGCCAACTTAACTATTCAAAACCAAATAAGAAATGATGTTTTCAGACAGACAGTGGGATCAACATCTTGTGCCGTATAGTGAAAGGCAGAAGATAAAATGGTTCAGCCATCTCATTAGAATGCAGCACCATCAGCTACAGGCAAGGGCGCTACAAAAAAAAAAAAAAAAAAAAAAAAAGATATGATGCGAAAGCAAGAGGAGACTCCAGAAGAAAATGGATTTACGACATGAAAGATTGTGTGCAATCATCTCAATGAATGACACTTTCCAGTGCAACCCATCGGACGTTGAGACATCAACTATTCCTCCCCACGACGCTTGCCTGCAGAAGTGGAAGATTATGATATTTTGGTTTTTTTTATTTGCTCTCTTTGATCTCAAGCGTAGTCCATAATGGGCTACTACTTCTAGTGCACTGGACTGATGTTTGCGTGTGGATTAGCTTTCCCTATTACCAATGTCCCACACCATCAGGCGAACCCACTCCGACTTCAGAGGTAGTTGTAATTTACGTCCCCAATTCAAGGATGAGGAGTCAACATTTTAGTTCATCTCACCGGTATAGGGGTTAAACCAGCAACCTTGTCATCATCACACCGGATGTTTAAGAACGGGAGCTCTTATCTATTCGGTCATGCTGACCTCTGATGATTATGATGATGACGACAAAAAAGTTGTTTGTCACGTGATACATGAAGCATCCGGTATTGAATGTCACTGTGTAATGTATCGATACTCATAATATTATGTGCACGATTTCTGAGTTCTAGCTGGCACATAATAGTGTCTCTTATTATTTCGTGTAATAGCAGTTTGCTTTTTTAACTTATACTTTTGTCTTTTCGTATTGTGTAAATGTTGAGTTGAGTCTAAACCATCCTCACAGCACTTGGGATATTCCCATGTGTGCTCCGATTTTTAAAACTGAGATGGAAGACCGTGAGAACTGTCAGTCAGATGGCAGCTGAAACGATTAGCAGTATGACTCTTCGCTGGCTGTTGAACGAGGGGACGGAGCACGCGTGGGAATGTCCTGCATACAGTTATGTCGGTTCTTAGCTCAACTTAACTCAACCCAACTTAAAAAGCCAACGAAGAGTCCCAGTTCTAATGGCACAAGTTGCAACCTGATTATGTATCCGTCTGGGCCTATCCTCTGATAAGTGTCGGTCATATCACCAGGTCACACCCTACTGCACCATTCTGTCCAGGCAATAGTGTTGTATCTATTCCTCCACACTATTCACAAGATCCCAAAAGAGCCCTTGCAACATCTCCGTTATCGTGCACCAACACCCCCACTTAGCGATGCAGACCCAGCCAATCTGTCCGCCTGCTCGTTCCCAACAAGCCAACAACCTTGGGAAAAAAGATCCAACGGATGTTCCTTATCTTTGATTTAAACACACGAAAAATTAAAGCATGCCACTCTGCACGAAGCACGCCTGCCATCACCTTTCGAACAAAAAAAAATAAAAATAGTCAAGTTCATATAAGAGACAACATTGCCGATAAAGACAAATTTCAAGCGAACGAAAGAAGAAGAGGGAAAAAAATAACCCTTCGCAGCATGCTTTGTGAGTCCGTTACAATACGAAATGTGTATCCTTTTGTCTTCCAGCCAGCTGAACGCCGCAGTGACTGCCTCCATTTTCATTCTCAGAATATGTGGTATCGTACATCAAGCTCTCCTGCACTAAACAATTTCCATTAACCTTCGCAATGACACCCCAGACACGTCCTTTGCACAGAGCCATCCTTGGAGATGATTGCATCACCTGGACGCGAATTGTCTTAACAATTGTTGCATCTCACATTTGGCGCTGCTTGCTGGCCAGTCCTTACATCTTCCGATCCAGTTGTGACATTTCCTTTGTTATTTTTTTTCTCGAGCATACACACTTCTCTGATTGTGTCCCCTGACTGAGCCATCTATGATTTTCCCGTTAACAGCCTGTGGCCCTTCTCTGTGTCCAGAGTTTCATGCGGGTTGTATTCCATGTCTGCAGCCACTAGGGCAGTGGTTCTCAACCTTTTTTGGCCCGTGCCCCCCTTCACCATATTTTCAGAACGTCATTCTCTCCTCCCCCCTTTCGTATTTCCTACCTAAACCCCCCCCCCCCCTCCTCCTTTTACTCAGTATACGTAATAATGGAAGCTAAATTTAATAGCACATACTAAAACAAGTCTAGACGTCCACATAAAACGTGATTTGTGGGTCTACTTACTTTATAAAATGAATTTTAAAAGGGTGAGACGTACAGAACCATAAAGTATGAAGGGAAAAACAATATCAAGTAATCAGTTCTTGTATTAACGCGATCTTGAATTAATCTTAATCCCCCCCCCCCCCTCGGAAACCCTAAAATTCCATCCTGGGTGGGGGTGGGGGAATTCCCCACCAGTTGAGAACCACTGCACTAGGAGATATGACAGCCTTCTGCACCTTGAGCTGGCTCGCAATTGTTGGCACAGTTTTGTTAACGGTTGGGACTCAACAAACAGGATCTGGAGCATTAGACAGATGTGGTTACTGCACACAGTGAACAACTAGGGTTAGAATGAAATTGTTTAAAACAGCAGATGATGGTCGTCTCCGTGTGGTCAGTATCAAGCAGGTCACCTTTACTTTCCAGGTAACTATTTTAATTGGGTCGACCAGGGAGCTCAGCCCAATTTTAAAAACCCGTTCCGCTCCTATGCAGATCGACTCCGTGACCAGCGAGCAGGGAGGCGAGCGTCTATTTTATGAAAACACATTCTATGATTATCAACAAAGATAGTTACGAAAGAATTCTGACAAACAGAGTGAGTTGAAAAACCAGCTACTAATTCCTTAGAGAAACAAATGAAGAACTGTAAACTGAGTAGATAAATTAGACGTAGACAGTCACAATATGTATAACACTTTAGGAAAAGAAATAAATTGGAGAACTTGGTGACAACTGGCAAGGGAAGGGGAAGAGAACAAGAGAAAGGCAGAGAAGTAAATACCTGGATGGCTTTGGACACGTGGCATGGTCGAGGCAATGACACATAGCTCATCAATGACTCTGGTGGTCGTGTGAAATGGTGAAAACATGACCGCCCACGCTTATCGACATGGTACATGAAGATGATGGTGATGGTGGTGATGATGATGATGATGATAACAGATGTGTTGCCCTGGAAAGATTCCCTGGCGTGGGAGATGAAACACGGAGAAAGGAAACAGTGTAGACTAACAGCGGTCTCGCTTTGACCAATGATGCAGCAGTCGACGAAACAATAAAGCAAAATGTTGGAATGTGGAATCAAATGTCCTCGGAGGCAGATTCACAATCAGTGCTCAACGGGCACAGCCAGTAGACACATCTATCATCTACTACTGTATGTGCCCACAGTGCAGTGACGTTCGTCCTGAGTCTGCGGCCCAAGATTACGATGTAACATCCAAGGTCGTGGGAACATACACGTTTAAACAGGTGAGCCCGTACAACTATCTTGGAGAGGCCCAAACAGCTGATGGAAGATGTCTTGTAGAAACTAGAAAAAGACTAGACTTTGCAGAAAGAAGTCATTGCAAGATGAAAAGCATATTCATGGATAACAAGATGTTAACACCAGCAAAAGAAAAGAGTGATCAAATCAGCCAGAAAGACGCAAGACCTGCTTAAGACGATTGCCACCTAGTGGACAGACCAGAATGAATCGGTATTCTGCGCCTCAGAACAGGACACGTTAGATTACGCAACCACATGTATACAAAATTTAAGATTGGTGAATCAGCCATGGCCACATGTGGACTGGCGCCGACAGCAGAGCATATACTCCATGACTGCTCAAAATATCGTACAACATATCTAGGCAAACATTCTAGTCTAGAGAAACAGCACTGGAAGCTAAACTCTATAGACCACTGAGTGAACTGAAAAAGACAGTTCAATTTATAGAAGAGACAACATTGCAGATACAGACATATTTCTAGTGAACGAAAGAAGAAGAAGATGTCAACTGCAGCGGGAAACAGATGTGTGAAAGTGCTATATAGAACCTTCGGTGTTATATGTATGCCAAGCATGGACAATTAGCAGACAAGATGGGAAACATCTAATGGCAGTTGAAATGTAGTTTTTGAGGAATAAACATAGAATACCATCGATGAACAGAATAACAAATGAGAAAGTCCTTAAAGAAACACATGAACCATGGATAACTATTAGTGTTGGAACTCTTCGCTGGCTGCTGAGGATGGGGACGGAGCGCTTATGGGAATGTCCCGAATGCTGTGATGTCGGTTCCTAAATCAATCAATCAATCAATGAACCATGGATGGACAGGAAACAAACAACAACAATAACACATGAACCATGGATGAACAGAAAAACAATTGAGAAAGCCCTAAAGAAACACATGAACCATGGATGAACAAAACCACTTGAGAAAGTTCTTAAAGAAACACATGAACCATAGATGAACAGAAAGAAACAATAACACATGAACCATGGATGAACAGAAAAACAATTGAGAAAGTCCTCAAAGAAACACTTGAAAACCGTAATTTGATTAGGGAACTTAGATGTAGAGTCAGCCTGCTGTGGTCACATTATGAAGAGAAATAAACTAGAAAACTTAGTGATAACTGACAACCTTTTGAGATAACAGTCGTGTGGCTTGGCCACATGACAAAGCAGCGTAACGTCTGTGCTAACAGATACATGGAACAGATACACAGACCTGATCTAAGATTGTGGTGATCATATGAGATAGCCAGCCATGACCCATCAGGCCAATCAACAGACCACATGATGATTGATGAAACTGATTCAACCGATGGACCTCGATTCAGAAAGGTCTATTCAGCCATCTTCCTTCGACACAACTTTGGGTCCGATAGATGATAAAACGAGCAGACCTCTTAAGCAACGATATATTCATAATATACAAAATTAGAAATCGAGGGAAAGAAAACTGAACAAGAAAAAACGACCACATTGAAAACTTTTGAAGAATCTTCTCATTATCATAGCCAACGTGTGACAATGGCGACCCATTTAATGGTGGTAGGCCCTTTATTTATGGCGAAATTTTACAGGCGCTGTTAATATTCCCTGTTGCCTAAATTGACATGAATCCTGACTTATATAGGGCAACCACCGTCGTGCTGAAGGTAATAAACACGTGAACGTGTCACTGCTGCTGCTACTGCTGCTGCATTGAAGCCCCGCCCTCCACACGTTGATTGGCCTACCAAACGTGCATGATCCACCCATTCGCTCGCCAAGCTCTACCCACGAGCAAATGGAACGATCACGTTAGATTAGCAGCCACCGTTGTGGAGGGCCTACGCTGAGTGTGTCAGCACCCATCAATCATAAACTGGACGTTTTCAATGCCAGCACAACGAATGTGTACACTCAAACAGGGTTGGCAATGGGGTATCAGCCTCCATTACCGTGCAGGAGATCAGCACACAAAAGGAATAATTGAAACAAAACATTGGTTCTTCCTGTTAAACGAGAAATCCACGAAACACGAGTCTCAGAATTATTTGATTAACATAACAACTTAACGTCTATGCTAACAACCATGAGAAGACTGTGCGAATAACGTATTTAATGTGTAGTGAATATGTTAAAGTTACAGGACGTCACAATCAGCCTCAGCATTTGATTGAGGCTTTTGTGAATTTCTAAGCAAATTTTACTTTCAGTAGTTTGCCTTGCTTTTTTGAACGACCGATGCTCAAACCATCAAAATCAACGCAAGGCGGTCTGCTTCCACATCGTCTGCGGCTATATTTCAAACCCTCGACTCGATATGTCGGGAAATTGTGAAACGCATCAATCAATCAGTCAGGCGCCGTCTCCACAATGAAAGTTGGCTGCATTGGGTCTCCAACACTGTCTGTCTCTCGGTCTGACTGTACATTCTATCAGACTGCTGTTCATCCATCTTTTGATGTTGTCTTTAAACTTGTATCGTTGTCTGCCCCCTGCTCCTTTGCCTTCAATCTCACTCTCATGTATGGTTTTTATAAATATTTCGCTTGCCTCATTTTGATTTCTTTCATCAACTCTTTTTCCATTCAAAACGCATGCACTGCCCCTTTCCACAGCTTAGGCAAAGATTAATTTCATTTTCGTGCCAGGGCATGCGGGTGTACATGGAAATGAGCAGGCTGACAGGCTTGCGGGTAAGGGTACTGTGGAAGGCGGACGAGCCATGGACCGGGCTGATATATTTAATGCTCTGCGAGAAGAAAGACTGTTGCGAGAACCAAGTGATGACTGTGAATCTACAACCATGGTCAGACAACGAGAATGGCAAGTTAAAAGAGGTGTGGCTAGACAAGAACAATATGCAGGAAGCCAAAGAAAATTAATAAACCAACAAAGAACTGGTGTCGATAGCCGCTACACCCTGCGAGATTTACTGAGGAGGGCATCCGAGCTCTTATGGATTGAATGGTTCGATGCCCTCCTCAGTAAATCTCGCAGGGTGTATCAGTTAACTGATAACTGATACACCCTGCGAGATTTACTGAGGAGGGCATCCGAGCTCTTATGGATTGAATGGTTCGATGTGCAATGAGAATGATCTGTCGATCTGTCCACTAACTAACCACTGGCGGTGGCATTATATACAGTGTACCTGATACTCTTGCCTGTTCCATTGTTCATATGGGGTAGTGAGGAGCATTTTGTGTGATATTCACTGGCACAGGAACGGGAACATAATGGGGACGACCCGTTGCCGTGAAGTTGGAGCCGCGACTGACTGACTGACTGACTGACTGACTAACTGACTGACTGACTGACTGACTGACTGGCTGGCTGGCTGACTGACTGACTGACTGACTGACTGACTGACTGACTGACTGACTGACTGACTGACTGACCACAGCGATGGATTAAATAATTGTACTGTAAATGTAGTCCAACGGCGACATTGTCTTTGGTGATAGACATTCATATATGGCAGGTAACATTTTTATGAGTTGAGGTCACTCGTCTCTTTTCTCAGCGTCTTCTCTTTTATGAACCGTAAGTGATCATGTCAATTCCTTGTATCCCAGGCAACAATTTTTAGTAGCTGCTCTACTCCGGACCGTTGGGATGGATTCAACCAATAGAAGAATGAATCAAGCATCCAACCAATAATTAATCAACCAAACAAGTGGACAATGAAAATACCAATCAACCAATCAAGCAGTCGTCTAATCCACCCACAATCGATCTCACCAATCATCAGCCACCTATATGGTAATTTCGTGGGTCAGGAGCTGATTTGGTCGAATTGGTGTGTGTGTGTGTGTGTGTGTGTGTGTGTGTGTGTGTGTGTGTGTGTGTGTGTGTGGGTGTGTGTGTGCGTGTGTGTGTGTGGGTGTGATTTTTGGTTTTTGAGTTCTCTCGCTTTGTGCTCAAGCTTAGTCCATGCACATGCATAAACTACTCATAGTACATTAAACTGGTTTTTGCATGTGGAGTACCTTTCTCTATTGCCAGTGTCCCTCGCCATCAGGCGAACCCACTCCAACGTCTGAGGTACTTGTAATTTACGTCCTCAAGTCAAGGACACGAAGTCAACATTTTAGTCCAGTGTAGGGAGTTGAACCCGCTGTGCCTTGTCATCAGCACACCAGAAGTTTAAAACCGAGCGGTCTTATCAGAATGGAATGAATTGTTTGGTTTTTAACTCCTAACAAGCGACCCTGTTAGTGTAATAGTTAGAGGATTACGCTAATAATTTTATGAGCTGGCTCGAGCGTGGGTTTGGCACCTACGTATATCGTCAGCTAATGGAGGGAAAGACTGACCACCAGTCCCCCCGCGCACTCAGGTCTACACAATGTGAGGGTCCTAACATATCACAAAAACTCATGGCACCACCCAGCTTTGGACATTTCTTGTTGTTGTTGTTGTTGTTGTTGTTATTGTTGTTGTGTGTGGGAGTCCCCATGGCGAAGTAGTTACGTTACTTGCCTCGCGTTCCGGAGGTCGTGGGTTCGATTCCGGGCTATTTCATTCGGTTCACGAGCGCAATTTTCTCGGAGTCGCCTGAGGGTCGTCGCTGGAGTTTCGGAGTTCGTACTTTGCCATACGCTTTCGGCAGACCGTCATGCAGAAAGGGACAGATCCACGTGGGATAAAACCCAGTGCAATGAAGTTGATCCCCTTGTCTTTAAAATCCTTGAGGGGGTGGGGGAGAGGGAGGGGTATTTTTGTTTAACTTCAAGCTACCATCTTTGAGTTACGTATTACATATTACTCGTACGTTCCGGCAGTGAACGGATGCTTTGTATTCTGGCCTGTATGGTCATGAGATTTATGATGCTGATGATGGCATGGATGACTAGGAGAGTAAAGCCAGAACAGCAAGGACCACGATCTGTGGAGAGACATTAGCGCCTATGCCAGTGGGCATGGCGTATGATGGTGTATGGTGTCGACCAGGTTAATAAATCATCATCATCATGATCATGTACCCTGCCCGAAAGGCTTGAATGGTCATAATTCACTATCTCAGGCGATCACCAGAATCTTGGAGCAGGTCTGCGTTATTGTCTCGATTGTGTCATGTGATCAAGCAATTCAGGAATTTATATTTGTGTCTTCCAATTGCTCTTGTCCTCCCAACCCCCTCACCCCCCCCCCCCCCCCGAAAAAAAAACATTTGCCAGTTGTCATATCGTTTTCACTCCCCCGATGTGTCTTCATCTTGCCGTGGTGGGGGAGCTTGCGTGTCCCATTGACCCCATCTGCCTGCCGATGGATGAAAACTACATATCGGACAGCTTATGGGATAGGGGCCAGACTAAGAAAGACACAACCTGCTGCTCTGCAGGTAGACTGAGGATAGCAGTCAGAGTTTAAATCAGGTACACGATGGCAGAAATTCTTGGTCCGGACAATAGCCTAAGGCTCTCTGTCGAGGATTTAGGCTGAACGCCTATAAGCCACAAACCCTCATATGTGAGAGCCGGGTCGATACACACCTACCGAGAAATAGAGGTAAGACACTGAGCACGCTACATGCCCAGTTCTTATACTTGTTCGAAGGCTCTCAGCTGGGGGATATGAGGGATTCCCGGATGAGAGGGCCTGGTTGTTTCCCGTTCACTGCATCACTGAGGTAAGGTGCTGAGCCGGCAGCACATGTAGCCTACCTCTTGAGCGAGTACTAAAATGCAGAAAATGCCCCAGTCGAATGAAATTGTTACGAAAACTGTCTGTACCTAACTCATAGAGAGTGTAGATAAAAATGAAAAAAACGTCTCAATAACACAAAATGGAACGCACGGCTAGCGAATCCATTGCGTGGTCCGAAGTCAAAAGTAAAAGCTTACCGAGTGGATGTCGCCCGCAGTCTGACCGCTCCTGGTGTGTGCTTGAGCGACCAGTGGCAAGCGAGATGCCCAACGCATGGAAGTGAGGAACTAAAGCAGCCATGAGCAGGACGTGGCAACTCCTAGGGTGAACCCAGTCTCAGAGCAATATGTGCCGGCTCTGCAATTATGAAAGCCTCCTTGGACGAGGGAATGCCCATGGTCTGCCCCTGCCTTCCCTTGAGGGTCGACAGCGATGTCGTCGATCATTCTATCTTGACCAGCTGAGATGTGGGCGACATCACAACAATAAGTCTAACGTGCCACGAAACCCGAGGAAGGCTAACCTCATTAAAAGATGCCCGCCGAAGCCGGAAGTGCCGTCCTACGGGTGGCAAACTTAAAAATGGCACTACGCATTTACGTCCGAGTGAAATGTCTCGTCCGAATGTCTCTCGTGCTAGGAACAGCTCTGACTACCTAGTTTCCGAATGCCGCTCTTGTTCGGAACAGCTCTGACTGGGTAGTTTTCTGAATGTCCGTCATGCCTGGAACAGCTCTGACGCGCGCAACGACAAGCACATGTCCGAAAACTCGCTGAGTGGATACCGTCTGCAGACTTGTCTGGTTTGTGCGGGAAAGGCCCGGGGTGAACGAAATGCCCAATATATTGAAGTGAGGAATTAAAGCAGCCATGAGCAGGACGTGACGATTCCCTCGGTGAGCCCAGCACCAGAGAGTTATGTGTCGGCTCTGCAATTATGGAAGCCACCCAGGATGGCGGAAAATGCTATGGACTGTCCTTGCCTTCATTTGAGGGATGACCGTGCAGTCTTCGACTGTTCCAACTTGACCAGCTGGGAGGTGGACGGTACCACAAAAGTGAGAGCCTCCCAGGAATGCTAACCTGGTCAAAAATGCACACTGAAAGTCGGATGTTTTGGCCTAAGGGTTTCGACCCAAGGGTGCCTAACGAGACACACCGCAATCACATCTGAAGAAGAAAAAAAAAACACTCTGGATGAACGCAACGAAGAAGAAGAAATATCGTTTTCAAATTTATGTCGCCTCTTCAATTGCCCAAACAGATTTGACTGTCTACGACTAATTTTTATCATCAATTTACCATATTCATTCGCTTGGAGGACCGTCTCATTGGTTTTCCTGTCAGCATATGACATTCAATGAATTTCCCAAAGACACCACATTTCCACTGCCATTAGATGGTTCACTTGTCTGCCAATTGTCCATGATTCATACGCGTACTGCTGTATGGGTTCTACATAGAACTTTATAACTCTAAATCATTACATTGGTATTTGTTCATTTTGTTTTAATTTTCTTGGAATTGTGTGGACATTAGAGGCGATGAGGAGATGAAATGGTCAACTCATGCCATCATGATATGACCTCATAGTACATATCTACGTACACGAATTCACCCATCTATACATACCAACCGTTCTATCTACCTACCTGAATGCCTGCCTGCTTGCCTACCTGCCTACCTACCTACCTACCTAACTACCTACCTACCTACCTACCTAACCTACCCATCTACCTACCTACCTATCTACCTACTTATCAATCTAACTACCTATATACCAACCTTCCTACATACCTATCCCTCCCTCCGTGCCCAATTCTTAACCCTTAGAAAATAAAGTTTTGTTGTTGTTGTTGTTGTTGTTCTTGTTGTTGTTGTTGTCCCTCCCTCCCTACCTACCTACTTAACTACCTGCAAACAGACAGATAAACAGATACATCGAACGAACGAACGAAAATTTATTTTTGAAGGGTCGCAGATTGTGCATACAGGCCCGTCTCACATTCGGCCCTTCCAATCACTTATCTTTCGTTCATCAATTGTGCATTTTACATTCACATAGGAAAACTAAACATTGCAAAATGAATGTTGTAAACATAAATAATGAATATTACCTTGTTATGTGACAGGCAGACACACCTACACACATACATTCATAAACACACACACATACACACACACACACACACACACACACCTGCATATATGCATCATTTATACACACAAACACACTCACACATAAACACACACTCACACACACATTCACACATACACACATTCACACATTCACACATACACACATACACACACACACATTCACACATACACCACACACACACACACACACTCACACACACATTGACACATTCACACATTGACACATACACACATTCACACACACATACACACACACACAACTGCATATATACATCATTTATACACACACACACTCACACATACACACACACACACTGACACATACACACACACACATTCACACATTCACACATTCACACATACACACATACACACATTGACACATACACACATACACACATACAGCTAAACTGTAGGAGTGCAACAGATACAGGAACACATTCGCTGAATGCGCACCATTGACATGCGTAATTTTGTTCATCGGGTTGTGCAACCGAAAGGGAAATTGTATTGCACATATCTCCACGTGAAATATCCGCAGTGTGTTGAGACCAAGGTGAAGGTTAGAGAAAGAAACAGGCATACATGAATACAAGAATGGGGCGCGGGTATTCTGTATTGTTGTTCCTTGCAGTGTGTGGGGTGTGGTGGTGGTGTGGGGTTTGCTGAGGCGGTGCGTGGATGGATGAGAAAAATGGGGGAGATTTCTATAGTCAACAGAATGACACGTTTAGACATCTATACGTTTTGGTAAACAATCACTTACATTGTAGAAGGTTAGCTCTAGAAATACAGAACGCGATGGGAAGGC
Source organism: Cepaea hortensis (assembly GCA_963921405.1). Classification (NCBI taxonomy): domain Eukaryota; kingdom Metazoa; phylum Mollusca; class Gastropoda; order Stylommatophora; family Helicidae; genus Cepaea; species Cepaea hortensis. Next base: position 45,524,904 of record OY992896.1, read on the forward strand.
GGAAGACGGGTATGCTTCACACAGAGTGACATACTTTAAGTCAACGATCAAAGATAGGGAGCATTCGTTGGATCTTTAGCCCAAAGCATGTTGGTGTGTTGGGAAACGACTGGCTGGATCTGCACTGCTAGGTGGGGTATTGGTCTACAATACTCTAGAACTGGTCAGTGACCTATGGGATCACGTGGACTGTGTGGAAGGATACATAAATTATCATGACCTGGAGAGAATGGTTGGGCATGGAGAGACCAGAGCATCTGACAAACACTACTCCGCGGAAAAGCCAGACGGACACATAATCAAATTGTACATTACACCAAAATATTGGGACTCTGGTTGTTGAAGATTAGAACGGAGCGCCTATATGAATGTCCAAAGTGCCGTAATGCTTGTTCTTGACTCAACTTAGTTCATTTCCATAAGTGACCCAGTTTTCTAACATATATCGCGGAAGAAGAATCTCAGTACAGCTCACGAAATTCAAGAATTTGGCGAGGATCTAAATAGGTTAACACCCAATCACACGTGCAATGAATATTTTTCATGTGGGTGGGTTTTCTCATTTTGAAATGTAGTGTGGGCATCAATGCTTTTTTCGACTTCTAACTCCCGAGAGACACCCGTTGTTGGTTAATTGGGTTCTACTTTTTTTAAAGTCTCTTCTAGACATCCGTTGGTGGTTAATTGAGTTCTATGTTCTTTAGTCTCTTTAAGGCACCCGTTGTGGGTTAATTGAGTTCTATGGTCTTTAGTCTCTTTAAGGCACCCGTTGTTGGTTAATTGGGTTCTACTTTCTTTAGTCTTTTCTAGACATCCGTTGATGGTTAATTGGGTTCTACTTTCTTTAGTCTTTTCTAGACATCCGTTGTTGGTTAATTAATTGGGTTCTACTTTCTTTAGTCTCGTTAAGGCACCCGTTGTTGGTTAAATGGGTTCTAATTTCTTTAGTCTGTTCTAGACACCTGTTTTGGTTCTACTTTCTTTAGTCTCTTCAAGACACCCGTTGTTGGTTAATTGGGTTCTAAATTCTTTAGTCTCTTTAAGGCACCCGTTGTTGGTTAATCTGGTAGTTCTCAGTATTCATAACATTCTCTTTCTTATTGCATATGTTAAATTAGTTAAGTTAGTTTGAGATAAAGACCCAGTTTCCACACTAAGTTACATTGGGCATATAAGGCTAGGTCAAAATGTTGACACCAATCGGCCCACGATTGTATGATCCCCGATACTTGTAGCTGCCCAGTAATGTTCTGGTACCTATTCTGATGGAGTCGGATCGAACCCGAGTTACATGGTCCTTATAAATGCCTGACTTGAAGAGGGATTTGAACCTGGTACCACTAAACCAATACGCAATCCCATTACATATATACCATTGCAATTATAGCATGTTTCTTCTTATTGTCCTTGCTGTGTGGCGTTGGTGACCATGTCTATCCACTGTCTTCCGTACTGTGTACTGCCAATAATTTCTGATACCTATGTTCTCCCATGTCGTGATGTTAAATTGCCCAGCATGGTCTCTGTCTGTCTCCCTCTGTCTCCCCTTTATACCTCTTTCCAGTTGTGACGACATACTCCAGCTTTCGCCTTCTCATGGCAAGTCAAAATAATGTGGGTTGTCCTATTCTGATGCCAGTAACTACCTACCTACCTACCTACCTACCTACCTACCTACCTACCTACCAGTAGCAAGTAACCAGTTCTCTTTGTGAGTTAATGCCTTTTAACTGTTTCAGAGCCGAAATACATCGCCAAATGTTACCCAAGATTTGGACAGAATGGCAATATATCGCCATACTATGGTCATCTTGTTATTTGTTTTCTCTCACTTTATCTTCAGCAATTTCAATGCTCAGTGAGCGGAAATTATATTATAATACTTGTTCATTTGATTATGCACCATATTTGGTCTCAACCTACATGTTGTTTGCACTGAATCAGTTAATATGTCTTCATTACTCTTTTTATCCGTTCAAGGTGTTCTCATCATTCTTCTGTGAAACCACATTTCTGCATCTTCCACAAAATCACCCACTATTGTGTTAATTGTACATAATTCGCTTCCTTAGTGCAGAAAACATTAGCGTATATACTTGCAAGCAATAGAATCATCTAAATGTTACCTACGTTTCGAAGAAATTATTTATGGCTTTTTCAGTTGGATACACACGATCAGAGAGGAGCGGCCGGCCAAGTGGCTAGAACGCCGGACTCTCCTTCGGGAGACCAGCCTTTGAATCTCCGGTAAGGTGTGGGATTTTTTTCTCTCGGGGGCAAAATGAAAATCCTAACCTGCACAGTTCGCGGCGATAGCACTAGCCAGGCGGCCTTAATTCCTCAGCCTCAAAGATGACTCTGCCATACACCGCAATGTACATATTGGCAGTAAATGACAGTTTTTTTTTATGACACACGATCAGTGACGTATTTCTTCGGGCATCAACACGTAAAGAACCAAATATGTTCAAAACGTAGCTGAAGTTTAATTTATTTAAAGTCGTCGAAATGGAATATCATTTCTTCTATATAGAGTAATGGCTGATTGGCCCCTTGTCGTCTTGACAGACGATAGTTTGTAAATTTGAGATATACCTCTCCTGAAGGAGAACCCGGCGTTCGTAGCCACTCGGCCGCCCGAACAACACAAATGCACTCTTATGTGTGTGTGTGTGTGTATGAGTGTGTGTGAGAGTGTGTGTGAGTGTGTGAGTGTGTTAGTGTGTGTGTATGACTGATTGTGTGAGTGTGTGTGTGTGTGTGTGAATGTGTGTATGAGTGTGTGAATGTGTGTGTGTTTGTGTGTGTGAGTGAGTGAGTGAGTAAGTGTGTGTATGAGTGAATGTGTGAGTGAGTGTGTGTGTGTGTGTGTGTGAGTGTGTCTGAGTGAGTGTGTGAGTGTGTGTATGAGTGAGTGTGTGAGTGAGTGAGTGTGTGAGTGTATGAGTGAGAGTGTGAGAGAGTGTCTGTATGAGTGAGTGTGTGTGTGTGCGTGAGTGTGTGTGTGAGTGTGTGTGTGAATGAGTGAGTATGTGAGTTAGTGAGTATATGAGTGAGAGTGTGAGAGAGTGTCTGTATGAGTGAGTGTGTGTGTGCGTGAGTGTGTGTGTGTGTGTGTGTGAGTGTGTGTATGAGTGTGTGTGTGAATGAGTGAGTATGTGAGTTAGTGAGTGTGTGCTCGCGCGCCTTCGCTCGCTTTAAACACAAGAGTAGTCCAAACCCGTGCTCTAATTCTACTGAACTGGACTGATTTTTCGCGTGTGGATTAGCTTTAACTTTTCCAGTGTCTCTCGATTACACGAGGAGAACCCACTCAGGCTTCTGAGGTACTTGTACTTTACGTCCCCAAGTCAAGGACGAGAAGTCAACATTTTAGTCCAACTGACCGATGTAGGGATTGAACCTGCTACCTCGGCATCAGCACACCGGAAGTTGACGAGAGAGCGCTGTTATCCATTCTGACCTGCATGCACTCTGATATCTACTTACCTCTTTCCCATTGTCTTGTATGAGTGTCAAGCACTACCGTGTGTTGCTACAGTCGTGGCTTACTTATTGACCTGAAAAGAGACCAAAGGAACGTACGTTTAAAAACACTGGGGAAATAGACAATAATTGAAAGACATATATTTCAGAGTCCAGCGTGGACGAAAGGTGTAAAACACTCGCGCTGAAACCTTCTGTGGACGGTCGGTGGTGGGGCAGTGGGTTCACTTTATACAGCTGTCAGCTGGACTTTGACGCTGAGTATTCGTCTGAAAAGCCATGGATGTGTATAGCACATAACATTTATTTGAAAATCAATCTGGGGGTTGTTCTGCGAAACCACATCTCTGCAGCTTCTACATAAGGACTCACTATTATGTTGTTTTACATGACGATAAAACAAAGAACATTAAAATATTTTGGTCACTTGAAACGTTGCGAAAGTTTGGAGAGAACAATAATGGAGGGGTATATGCCTGTGAAACGAGGAAGAGGAAGGCCAAAGAGAAGATGGGTGCAGGGTGTGGCGGATGATCTCCAGATGGGTGTATCGGACGCGGGACATCTTGCTCATGATCGAGAGGTTTTCCAGAAGGTTGCTATGGGAGCGAGGTTCTGCAAAGGACATGCTATTGAACGAATGAATTACATGATTCACTGTGAAGGACATGCAACTGAATGAATGAATGACACGATTCATTGCAAAGGACATGCTACTGAATGAATGAATGACATGATTCAATACAAAGGACATGCTACTGAATGAATGAATGACATGATTCATTGCAAAGGACAAGCACCATTGTCATTAATAAATCAGCGTGGCGCTTAAACTGCCTGTTAGCTGACAGGGCAGTGGGTTCAGTTCATGCACAGATTGGTTGAACTTAAGCATTTTCTTCTCGTCCAGACAGCAATGACAAACTAAAATAACAATAACATGTTGAATGTCTTAGCAAGACGTTGATATTTTACTTTTATTAGTTTGCCATTGCTTTCTGAACCAGAAGTCACCGTTTGGGGGGATGACTGTTCTCGAGGTATGGTGTCCGCCTCGAGTGCTGGAGGTCCCGTGTTCAAGTCCCGGTGAGGGCCGGGATGTTTTCACGTGGACTTCTAGTAACAACATTTCCTCTGGTCTCTAGGTAGTGAGATCGGACACCCGTGTGTATTGTTGCGCATGTAAAAAATCACTTAGCAGTTGGAAATGGAAAAAAGAGTAGCCTAACGGCGCTGCCCGGGCGAAATTTCGAATTAAAAATCTACCCAAAGTATTTCATAATCCTCGCCGGTGCTACGGAGTTCGTGCACTGAGCTGAGATTCTCCGGACTCAGGCTTGAGTTAGGAGTAGAACGGAACACTTATGGGTTACACCCGTTTGCCGTGATGTTGATCCGTCGACTAAACAACTAAGTGACGATTGTACCGGTTTACCTCTACTTTGTTTACTTCTACTTGTTTACTTCTACTTGTTAACATCTATTGTTTACCTCTCCTTGTTTACCTCTACTTTGTTTACTTTATTTTCCTTGTTTATTTTATGTGTTAGTTTTATAACTTGTTATCTTTTATTTTCATCAATGTACTTCACTATCGTTGTAGATTCAAAACTAATTTATTATCATAATAATTTCAGATTCCATCAATATATCTTTATTGCGTGTTCATAGGTGAATATTTCCATTACATGTTTGTGTGTTCCATTATGCCTTTAGGTAACCGTATTCTCAATTCTCAACATCGCATCTATCTTTCCAGTTATTCTACTTTCAATTCTATAGTCCGAGTTTGTGAAGACACATGAAGGGTGTAGCATAGATGGGAGCGAAAGCGCAATTGAAATACCATTACATTTATCATTTCTTTACTTATTCAGTCTCAGTCTGGTCGCAGTGGAAGGATGGGAGATTTGCTCGCAGCAGACGAGCAATATCTCCGGCGGGCCTATTTCCGGTGGTCGCGGGATCCGCAAAAGTCAGGCGGGGAATCTGACAAATGTGCACGCTTTACACTGGTCCGGACACTTGTGTTCACAGATATACGCGCCCTACGGTTCAGGCGCGTACGAGGCCCTCACCTATGGGACTTGGCTGAACACCTCTAAGTCGGGTCCCTTGGGTTCCAGGGTCTGGCCACCACTTGCCACCAGCTCGTGGAGGCGAGGTCTCGGAGGTTTTGACGCTGAGCCGCCAGCGTCTGCGGCCTACCTTGTTCCAGACGTATTGGTTACCCATTCCTCTGGAATACACAAGACTAGGCCGAGAGAGGGGACATGTCGTTTGGGCACCACATGTTTCTCTGAAGCTCTGCCCAGGCATTGTGATGGAATTTTGGCCACATTCCAACTCACATACTTTGGTCTGTCAAGACTGCAAGGTGCCACTCACTTTCAATTTCATTTTCTATATAGTAGGCTTGTTTATTTTCACTCTTATATATTTACCTAACTACCCAATTGCCAGCTGTGTGGTGATGGGGTTGCGAATGCGGTTCGCAATCTCACAATACCGCACACCACGTTCGAAACACGGCTGCTGGCGATTTAGAAGCAGACCGCCTAGTTTTCATACAATGGTATGAGTGCCATTCGTTCAGAAAGTAATGGCAAACTACTCAACGTAAACTTACCAATAAATCTGAAACAGCCCCCTCCCCACCCCCAATGCTAAGGTTGACTGATATGTCCTGTAAAGGATATGCAACTAACTTATTTAAAACTACCTACTTATCTGTCTGCCTGCCTACCCACCCACCACCCTGTCTACGTGTATCTTCACCGCCTTCCTACACTGGTGTCCCCGTGTCAGTCTAATTATGCAATACACACACAATAGATCACCCTGACGGTAGACAACCCAACCTTGCCTAACACAGAGATATCTCCCCCTGGGCACCGGACTGGAATCTCCTGGCAATGACATACTTAAGAGCCGCGAACAAAACATGACCGACCGGGGCCTAATCCCAGCGAATCCGCATGTGCTGTGCCGAATCAAGACCTGGTTGTGTCCTAATATTTAAAACAACGTATTTTAACTATTCCAAAATTAAAGAAGGTGGGTCGTAAGAAATGGATGACTGAAGAAATTTTACAACTAATGGAAACAAGAAGACTCAACAAAAATAATCCTGCCAAATATGAAGCAATTCATAGACTAGTCAGAATATTATGTAAGGAGGAAAAGAAGCATGGCTTGAGAAAAATTGCATAGAAATTGAAAAACAACACAACAGTCAAAATACCAAATCAGTGCACAAAAGAATTCTTCTTCTTCTTCTTCGTTCATCCGCAGGTGTTTTTTTTTTTTTTTTTTGGACGTGATTGCGTTGTGCCTGTTTACAGCAGAGCTGCGTTCTTGGGCCGATGGGCTGACACATCCGACTTCTGCGGTCATTTGTTGATTGGGTTAACCTTCCCGGGGCAAAAGAATTAAGAAACTTACTAATAAAAGAACAAGTACATCAGCAGGCTGTCTAAAAACTAAAGATGGCAAAATCATAATAGAAAAAGATCAGATTCTACATGTATGGTCAGATTATGTGAAAAACCTTTATGATGATAACAGAGATGAACAGTATGATATTCGATTTAATAATGAAGGACCGCCAATTTTGAAGATAGAGGTTCGGAATGTTCTTAAACATATGAAAGCTGGCAAGACCCCCAGTTCAGATAACATCACAACAGAAATGATTAATGCTTTAGAAGAATATGGAATAGATCAAGTCACCAGACTGCTGAACACATTATATAATACCGGAGATATACCTTTTGAATTATGTAATTCTGAATTTATTGCAATCCCAAAGAAATCAGGAGCCTTGGAATGTGATCAACATAGAACAATTAGTATAATGAGTCACATCATGAAGATTTTGCTACGAATTATTATGCAAGGAGTGAGGAATAAAAAATACAACCTGAAATAGGGGAAGAACAATGTGTGTTTGTAGAAGGAAAGGGTACAGTAAATGCTTTGTATATGCTGCGATCAGTTATTGAACGTTCAATAGAAGTGAGCAAAGATATACATCTTTGCTTTATTGACTACACAAAGGCTTTTGATAGAGTTAGACATGTCAGCATGGTGGATATGCTTGCAGATCTACAAATTGATGGGAAAGGCATTAGACTTATAAAAAACAAACATATATTGGAATCAACAAGCTGCCATAAGGATTGATAATGAAGTGGGACAATATCAGCCTATTAAGAGAGGTGTGAGACAGGAATGTGTAATGTCTCCACGCCTTTTTAAAAAAAAATAAATATATATATATATATATATATATATATATATATATATATATATATATATATATATATATATATATATATATATATATATATATATATATATATATATATATATATATAATCGTGATTATGTTACCCGATAAGGTTGAACATAGGTATGAAAAACAGATAGTAATTTTAGTCTTGGGCAGAAACGTGTTCTGTAGTATTGTGATAGAAGAATGTTTTCTAAGAACGGTCTGCATCAGACAACTGTCTGGGATAGAATGAGGTTAGGTAACAAATGTCTGGGATAGATTGATGTTTGGTAACAAATGTCTGGGATAGATTGATGTTTGGTAACAAATGTCTGGAATAGATTGATGTTTGGTAACAAATGTCTGGAATAGATTGATGTTTGGTAACAAATGTCTGGGATAGATTGATGTTTGGTAACAAATGTCTGGGATAGATTGATGCTTGGTAACAAATGTCTGGGATAGATTGATGTTTGGTAACAAATGTCTGGGATAGATTGATGTTTGGTAACACATGTCTGGGATAGATTGATGTTTGGTAACAAATGTCTGGGATAGATTGATGTTTGGTAACAAATGTCTGGGATAGATTGATGTTTGGTAACAAATGTCTGGGATAGACTGATGTTTGGTAACACATGTCTGGGATAGACTGATGTTTGGTAACAAATGTCTGGGACAGACTGATGTTTGGTAACAAATGTCTGGGACAGACTGATATTTGGTAACAAATGTCTGGGATAGATTGATGTTTGGTAACTAAATGTCTGGGATAGATTAATGTTTGGTAACACATGTCTGGGACAGACTGATGTTTGGTAACAAATGCCTGGGACAGACTGATGTTTGGTAACAAATGCCTGGGATAGATTGATGTTTGGTAACAAATGCCTGGGACAGATTGATGTTTGGTAACAAATGCCTGGGATAGATTGATGTTTGGTAACAAATGCCTGGGACAGACTGATGTTTGGTAACAAATGCCTGGGACAGACCAACGTTTGGTAACAAATGTCTGGGATAGATTGATGTTTGGTAACAAATGTCTGGGATAGATTGATGTTTGGTAACAAATGTCTGGGATAGATTGATGTTTGGTAACAAATGTCTGGGATAGATTGATGTTTGGTAACAAATGTCTGGGATAGATTGATGTTTGGTAACAAATGTCTGGGATAGATTGATGTTTGGTAACACATGTCTGGGATAGATTGATGTTTGGTAACAAATGTCTGGGATAGATTGATGTTTGGTAACAAATGTCTGGGACAGACTGATGTTTGGTAACACATGTCTGGGATAGATTGATGTTTGGTAACAAATATCTGGGACAGACTGATGTTTGGTAACAAATGTCTGGGACAGACTGATGTTTGGTAACAAATGTCTGGGATAGATTGATCTTTGGTAACTAAATGTCTGGGATAGATTAATGTTTGGTAACACATGTCTGGGACAGACTGATGTTTGGTAACAAATGCCTGGGACAGACTGATGTTTGGTAACAAATGCCTGGGACAGACCAACGTTTGGTAACAAATGTCTGGGATAGATTGATGTTTGGTAACTAATATCTGGGATAGATTGATATTTGGTAACTAAATGTCTGGGATAGATTAATGTTTGGTAACACATGTCTGGGACAGACTGATGTTTGGTAACAAATGTCTGGGACAGACTGATGTTTGGTAACAAATGTCTGGGATAGATTGATGTTTGGTAACAAATATCTGGGACAGACTGATGTTTGGTAACAAATGTCTGGGACAGACTGATGTTTGGTAACAAATGTCTGGGATAGATTGATGTTTGGTAACAAATATCTGGGACAGACTGATGTTTGGTAACAAATGTCTGGGACAGACTGATGTTTGGTAACAAATGTCTGGGATAGATTGATCTTTGGTAACTAAATGTCTGGGATAGATTAATGTTTGGTAACACATGTCTGGGACAGACTGATGTTTGGTAACAAATGCCTGGGACAGACTGATGTTTGGTAACAAATGCCTGGGACAGACTGATGTTTGGTAACAAATGCCTGGGATAGATTGATGTTTGGTAACAAATGCCTGGGACAGACTGATGTTTGGTAATAAATGTCTGGGATAGACTGATGTTTAGTAGCAAATGCTTTAGACAGACTGATGTTTGGTAACAAATGTCTGGAACAGACTGATGTTTAGTAGCAAATGCTTTGGACAGACTGATATTTGATAACAACGGTCTGAGACAGACTGAGGTTTGGTAACAACTGTCTGGGACAGATCCAAGTTCTGTAACAACAGTCTGAGACAGACTGAAGTTTGGTAACAACTGTTCGAGACAGACTGAGGTTTGATAACAACTGTTCGAGACAGACTGAGGTTTGGTAACAACTGTTCAAGACAGACTGAGGTTTGGCAACAACTGTTCAAGACAGACTGAGGTTTGGTAACAACTGTTCGAGACAGACTGAGGTTTGGTAACAAATGCCTGGGACACACTGAGGGTCGGTAACAACAGTCTGGGACATACTGGCGTTTGATAACAACTATCTGGGGCAGATCAAAATATTATAACAACTGTCTGGGACAGACCGAGGTTTGGTAACAATTGTATTGATGCCATGGTAGCGGATTCAACCCCTACACCGTTCATTTGGACTAAAATGTTGACTTCTTGTCTTTGACTCTGAAATTACAAGTACCTCAGAAGTCGGAGTGGGTTGGTCTGATGGCGAATGACGCTAGTAATAAGGACAACTAATCCACTCGCAAACACCAGTCTAGTGCACTAGAAGTAGTAGCACTCTAGTGGAATACGCTTGAGTTCAGAGCGAGCGAACGCCAAAAAAAAAAAAAGTATATCAGCCAAAATATGATTCATGCATTCACTTCATATGATAAATAATTCTGCAATATGCACCTGACGAGACGCAGCGAAACATGCCAGGCAATAAATCGCACGACATATTGTTTGTGACTCTTGTGTTTAAGTTCACTAAGGTTTTGAACCTAAACTGGCTCGTCTCACAGGGCGTGAGAAATTATCTTCTAACAGTTGTTTATCCAGGAATGACCTATTTCCCCCAAATAATTACTTTGTGCTTAAACTACTTCTAGGTAATCACCACAGCCCGTGCCAGTAAAGAAATGGCGCCAAATGTAATAGACCTACTCTAAAATAGGGCACACTTTGTGTAAGAAAATAAAGGGGAAAGCAAGGACAGCACAAAGAATTCACTGAGTCAGAATTAAGATAGGATTGTCGATTGTATAGTTATCTGCAAGGTGACACGCCCAATCCGGTTTTTTATTCCACCACTGGTAAGCTAACTGTATGGGAACGAAAATGTACATCTACTTCATCATCTCTTATTGCCTTAGTTACCGGCGTCGGTGAACATGTATCTTCATTACCTTTCTTCATTCTGCTTTTGCTATGTCTGCGCTTCTCTGTCGATAGAACAGGATCCTGCATGTCCAGATTTGCCTTCCCTCGTCGTTCTGGCTCTGGGCCAGGTTGCAGTATTGCAGCCAAATTCAGAACTATCGCTTAGGCGGTGGGTGTTCGTTAACCCAGACAGAAGCAGACATGCTATGAGTGACTGATTGCAGTCAACTAATTTACTGCGTCGTCAGTTCTTAATTCTTTTCTTTAGCGCATTATCTTTTTATGTTATCTTTCATACCAGCGGAGCCGCGGGCTTACATGCAGATGTTAACCTTCTAGCTTACTAAATTAATTGCCTGGTATGTAATGTTAACGCATTAACTTACTAAACCCATTGTCTGGCACGAAGACGTTAATCCTCTAGCTTACTAAACCCATTGTCTGGCACGAAGACGTTAATCCTCTAGCTTACTAAACCCATTGTCTGGCATGAAGACGTTAATCCACTAGCTTAACTAAAACAATAGTCTATTATGTAGGTGTTAACCCACTAGCTTACTAAACCCGTTATCTGGTATGTAAATGTTAACGTATTAGTCTGCCATAAAGGTGTCGAGAAAGGAGTTTGGCCGCGTCCAAACTAATGATATTTCCAAATTAAACACAACATGACTATGAAACTCTATGAAAGGAAAAATACACACAGGTACAGTCGATCGTTTCGACAAGTCTACATTAACAAACAACAACAACAACAACAAATACAGCAAACATAGCTCGAGATATCAAAGTAGTCCAATCAGTGTCGTGTGTTAGGTTAGCGTCTGGCATTATGCCGCTTCTGCTGAGAGTTATTATACAGGAAAGCAACACAGCAAGCCATTTCCAACTGTGTACTTGTGTATTCAGGCACTTTGTCTTTAATCAGCATAAAATAGACATGTATTCCCAGTTTGCATGATTGAATTGGGAGACCTGGGATTAGAACTCGCACCTACTATAACGCCAGTGTGAGCACGAGCTTAATGTATGACACAATTGGAATTGCTCGGCTGGCATAGTATCCAGGGCACGTTCAATTTATGACAATTTAAAAAAAAAAACACACACGCACACACACACACACACAAAGTCTAGGAACGATTTTTTTTTTATGTACTGATCGGATATCTCCCGAATTAAGTATGTTAACATTTCTTTGTTACATTTTTCTTGTCCATTGGTGAAGACTTTGGTCGAAACGTTCAATTTTATATGTTTGTATTTCCTTTCGCTTAGAATTAACTTTTTGTATTTTATTTGAACTCTAACTTGCCCAACAGTTTTCTGGTATGTTAATGTTAACTAATTCAGCGTCGAAGGATAATATATCGCCAAATGTTACCTCCCGGAGAAGGACGATATATCGTCATAATAAGGTCATCGTGTTATTTATTTTGTTTTGTGGGATCTTCCACCATTTCATTGCTAACTGCACGGACATTTACATTAGAATACTTGTTTATTTGATTGTGTACCATGTTTGGTTCAAATCTATTTTTTGTTTGGCATTGCTTCACCTAACGTTCTATCTTACTCCATCACTTATCTGGTACATAAATGTTTTGCGTATCCTTTTACAGGACTTAGCTGTCAACAGCAGCATCTTTCAGCTGTCTGTTGATCTCTTGGCAAGATTACGCTCAGTAGTTTGCCATTGCTTTCTGAGCGGCCGGTTCAGTATCCGCAAGTCACGAGCGGGGGTCGAACCACCTCAGTTCTCGCTCCGCTGCGAGACTCTGCGTGATAAACGGGATTACAGAGAGAAAGTGTTGTAACCCCACAGCCAGAGAGACCGGCATCTGGTACATAGGTGTAAAATTTGACTACAGCAGTTGTCTAGGCGTTCAAGTCCCAGTAAAGATTTAGTGCGGTTGTTCATCCCCCCCCCCCCCCCCGGTACTTGTGAAAGTCTGATATTTAATAACAGTAATTAGGTCAGCGTGGCGGAATGGATAAAAGCACTAGATCTTAAGTTGACGTGATTTGAGATGAGCTAAGAACTAACATCATTCCACTCAGGACATTCCCATACGCGCTCTGTCTCCTCGTTCAACAGCCAGCGAAGAAATTGGTTCTTAGACATCCGGTGTGCTGATGTCAAGGTAGTGGTTTTAACCCCTACACCGGTCAGTTGAACTAAAATGTTGAATTCTCGTCCTTGACTTGGGGACGTAACATTACAAGCACCTCTGAAGTCGGAGTGAGTTCGCCTGATGGCGAGGGACACTGGTAATAGGGAAAGCTAATCCACACTCAAAATACCAGTCCATTGCACTAGAAGTAGTAGCACATGTATGGACTTCGCTTGAGTGTTCAAAGCGAGCGAGCGCAAATAAATAAATAAATAAATAAATAAATTTAAAAAAAAATTAAAAATTACCACCAGTAAGGCAACACTTGGATGCAATTGTCATGTCGTTATGGTCAGCGTGGCTGAGAGGTTGCGGCGCCGACTCGGGCTCAGAAGGTACTGGTTTCGATTGTTCAAGTATACCTAATGATATCACACAACCCGATCTCGTAGCTAGTGAGATCGGATGCCAAGCCTACTTGGATGAGCGCGAAAAAACAGGAGGCTTCGTGTGCAAGTTGTGGACGGTAAAAATCCCACGGCAGTTCGAAATAGCAAAGAGAAGGCCGTACGGCCATGCCCTGGCAAAATTGGTAGGAAAAGCAAACCTACCAACGGGTGAACATAGCCCGGACGTTAAATTGAATCGTTCATTGTTAGTAAACAGTACATAAATGTATGCCGGAGTCGGACATATTGACTTCAGGGGTGCATAACTGGAAATGACCTAATCTAATCCAGGGAGGAACGAAGAAGACGTGGAAGATGAAGTGTTAACGTTATAACAGATGACGTCAGGACTTTGGAAACAGATACTTCTGACATGACATATGTTGTTTTCGTAAAGGATTATTCCTATTACACGGAGATATCTCCAAAAGAGCTTAAGTCTGTTTCCATAGATCCTTTTTTGTTGTTGCTGTTTTTGTTTGTTTTGTTCCCACATCCTTTACAGGACATCGCTGTCAACATCATCATCTTTCAGCTGATTGTTGATTTCTTGGCAAGATTACGCTCAGTAGTTTGCCATTACTTTCTGAGAGACCGGCTCACATATCCCGTAAGTCACCGACGGTGCGAGAACCGCTATCGATTCTCTTGCAGGTTACGTTCCTCACGTCGATATACGGGATTACGGAGAAAGACGTTAACTCCTAGGCCAGGGAGACCGGCTTCCATAGATCAGATAAGTATAATTTCGTAAGGTGCATGTATTAGATTAGACTGATCAGAGAGTTGCTTTTTGCAGATGATGCTGCAGTTACGACCCACTCTGAGGAAGAATTGCAATGTCTACTATCTGCATTCTCCAATGCTTGTTCTGAATTTGGTTTAACAATTAGCAAAAAGAAGACACAGATTATGTCACAAGGTGCACATGGGGTACCATCAATCTTTATTGACGACGACGAACTAGAGATAGTAGACCATTTTACATATCTAGGATCAGTGGTAAATAGCAAATTATCCCTAGATCAGGAAATCAACATCCGAATTGGTAAGGCAGCAACAACAATGAACAGGTTAAGAAAAAGAGTCTGGGAGAGCAGGAAGCTTACTGCAAAAACAAAAGTCCTTGTCTATCAAGCCTGTGTCCTTAGTACTCTTCTCTATGGCAGTGAAACCTGGACAACTTACTCACACCAAGAGAACAATTTAAACAGCTTTCATATGCGGTGTCTGCGAAGAATTCTTGGTATTAAGTGGCAAGACAAAATCACAAATACTGAAGTATTGGAAAGATCAGGTTGTGTGACAGTTTATTCCATGTTCAGTCTTCGTAGACTTAGATGGATAGGACATCTTAGGAGGATGGATGATGGTAGAATACCAAAGGATATCTTTTTTGGTGAATTACAGATGGGTAAGAGATCTCAGGGTCGGCCTCTACTACGATACAAAGATGTGTGTAAGCGGGACATGATTGATACAGGCATTGATAATGCACATTGGGAGCAAGTCGCCGCTGAACGTGTTGCATGGAGGGCAAATATCAGAAATGGAATAAAGTCAAAGGAGAAAATTATTGCAGATAAGTCACACACGGAGCGTTTGAGGCGTAGGATAGTGCATGATGGTGGAAATGACCACGTGTTCAGATGCACCCACTGTGAACGGACATTTACAGCGCAAATTGGCCTTATCAGTCACACTCGCTACCGCCATAGTTAAAAGTTATTATGCCTTTTTAAAGCACAAACTATCGTCTGTCAAGACGGCAAGGTGCCAATGAAACAATGAATGTATTACTGGCGAGAACACATATAACTATACCATAACTACACGGGTGTATATATTGTTTGTTTATGGATTGGTTTTCTAACTTTGACATTTTTTAAAACGATGCCGCGCCGGTGGTCGTGTATTAATCTAACTCGAGACGGGGATCTATTTTAAAATTTGACCCAGGTTTTTTTCGGGTGGACCCAGCCTAAAAGGGTACCAGGAAATGAACCAGTCTGAACTGGGTCCCAAGAAATGTTTTGGGAAGTAAAGGTAATCAGAGTGATAATAATCACATGACACACTGAGTACCAATTGGCTTATACAAATATAGAGCAAGCACCATGTATCCACTACGTAACATAGTGTAAACAAGCGTTTTCAATTAATCAGGTGCCGCCTCCACAATGAAGGTTGGCTGCAATGGATCTCCAACACTGTCTGTCTCTCGCCCTGACTGTACATTCTATCATTTTGCTGTTCGTCCATCTCTTGATGTTATCTTCCTAATTGTATAAAAAAGCCCTTTACTTTTCTTTTAAGTCTACACCAATATTATAACAGAGGCATGTGTGGCCGTGGGGATGAAAGCGTTTATTATTAGAATCGCTATGGTAAAAGTAACCTTTTGCAACATGGAAAAGATAATAACCAATGAAAAGCTGCTAATTACACTGAGTAAAAGAGTGTTAAAGTGTTATATGAAGACTTCACTGTTGAATGCGTGTAAAACATGGACAATAAGCAGAAAAGCTGAGAAACATCTAATCACAGTAGGAATCTGGTTTCTGAGGAAACTACACAGAATTCTACGGAAGGACAGAGAAACGAATGAGAGAATAGACGGTCAAGATATTTGGGGCACATTATGAGGGGAGCTAAATTTTAAAACTTATTGACAAGTGGCAAGATCGATGGTTAAAAAGCTGGGGAAAGGCAGATATGGCATGGTCTTATGGCATAATCAAGACGTGACCTGATGCAAGACTGAGAATTGTCTGAGATGGCGATCCATGACCACTCACGCATACCGGAATGGCGCGTGATGATGCTGATTATTTTTTGTGTTTTGTACTGTACAGGCACCTTGTCGTCTTGACGTTGTTACACTGTGCTTTAAAAATATAAACATAATAACCTCTCCAAAGCACAAAGCCTAGGTTGAATTGTAGAGACCATGTGTTGCCCATGCAGGATAATCCCTCTCTCGGCCTGCCTGGTTTACTCCAGAGACCATGTGTTGCCCGTGCAGGATAATCCCTCTCTCGGCCTGCCTGATTTACTCCAGAGACCATGTGTTGCCCATGCAGGATAATCCCTCTCTCGGCCTGCCTGGTTTACTCCAGAGGTAACACCAATACACCTGGAACAAGTCAAGCTGCATAAGCTGCCGGAACAACCTACAGGAGCTTCGATCTTAGACTAGTTTCCGACCAAGAATTAGGGCTGGTCTGCCCTGCCATGACATTTAGTCTTTAAGTTGCTTTTCCTCGCACCAGGATAAGACTTGTACCCTCTGAATTGCGCTCCTCCGTCCGAGTTTCAGTTATAAATATAATACACATCTCGGGTACTGATAAAGAGATAAATGGAGTCACAGAAAGACATTTACTTGTATTTTATAGATCATACCAAGGCACTTAATAAAAGGAAACAAGATGAATTGAAATGTTGGAAGATATTAATATTTATGTTTAGGATCTCAAAATAACAACATATATTTACCGGAAACAAGTAGCAGTGATTAAAATTGGAAATAAAGAATGCATTTAGGAGCACATAAAGCAAGAAGTAGGACATAATGTGTTTTGTCAGCGGATCTCTTCTCTTTATAAAGCGATGTAATCATGAGGAGATTACATGAGGCCACGAATACGAGTTGGGGATATTATATTACAAACAATCAACACAAAGTAGATGACACAGTATTGACAGCTGAAAACAGAAATGAGCTACAACGGATCTACACGGAGACTACTGTTGAAAATTGGTGTAATATTATAGAATACACAAAATAGACATCCACTGTATATTAAGAAATCAGAAACAATGATTAAACTCAAGAAAAAAGATAACGCCAAATTGGAATATAATAATACACCGGGAAATGCTTAACTAGGTAAATAAATTCAAATACCTGCAGGAACTCATAATATACAATGGAAGATAGCAGAGATTGAAGGCAGAATAGATCAAGCTAAAGATATTCAGTGCCAAACAAACAGTAGACTTCTACCTAACAAAAATAGATGGCAGAAAATGTGGGAAGTAGGTGTATGCCACAGTTATGACTTAAAAGTTGTGAATATGGTAGCAGACATGTTCAATAATATATCAAATTAAAGAGGGTTGCATAAGGAAAACTACTGTATATAAGCCCAGATACACGAAGTCGCTTGAGACGATTTATCATCCCATGGCACTTAATCAGTTCGCTGCATTCCAGAAAATGAAAAGTATCTTATACAATAAGTCACCATCACTGAATATCAGAAAGATTGCACTGAAATGTTGTATAGAATCTGTTCCGATGTATGGCGGTGAATCGTGGTAGGTGAACAAACACGTTAGGTAGAGCATGGCGGCAACAAAGATGCGATTTCTAGGTCGTGTGTTGTGAATACTTCAGACCGTCAGAGTAACCAGCAAGAAGTGCTCGCAAACAGTTCATGGAAATAGAACATTAGATACACATATACAAATGTTGCATGACCTATGCAAGAAGTTGCGATCGACCGCAGGTTCATAATCTATGCAAGTTTATATATTTATATATATTGAAAAGTTAGTTGAATATCCTTTGCAAGACGTCGCAGTCATCACTAGTATTTGTTTTTGTTGTGATATCTTGGCAAGTTTACGTTCAGTAGTTTGCCATTTCTTTTTGAACGACCGGCACCCATACCATTTCGTAAAAAAAACCAACGTAAGGCGGTCTGCTACCAAATCGCTCGCAGCTGTGTTTCGAACGCGAGTAAGCTTGATTACTAACTGTGTCCGCATCACCTTCGCCACGGAGAATGCAAAAATATGCACAAACAAATAAAAAAGTTGATAGGAAGAAAAGCAAGACCGCCATGGGTTGTAGTTATTATGCCTTTCTGAAGCACAATGTACCAAACTATCGTCTTCACAACGGAAAGGTGCCAATGAAACAGAGGATTCACAGCCAGGCAACCATAAAGCAAAATGATCACCCGCCGCTACACGTACATCTATATATATATAAAAGAGACTGTATGTGGTTGGCAATGTATTGGATGCGTTCGATAACGGTACATCCGATTGAGATGAAATTTTCTACACGTCTTCCATTCATTCCTGGGCAACCGACTGTAATAGTTTCTTAGTGTAAAATCGGCTACTTACTTAATAACATTTAATATTTCATTTTTCATTATAATTTATATATAGCAAGGGGACTTAACTCTAGAAAAGTTATTTCAAGGGGCATAACTTTTAATAACATTTCTATATACTTTATAGTCATATTGTTGCATGGTTTTCAAAGATTTATAAACTCTTTGCCTATAGTTATTTACAGGCATATGAGTTATAATAAATAATGATATAATCTTTAAGGCGTTTTTAAAGTTTTCATAAAAATAATGCATAACATTGTAACTCATCTTTTTATGCTTAAAGAAGTTATCTACAGTCATGTAGGTGATTAAAAACAGTTTTCATTAAAAATAATGGATGGTGTGTGGAAGGACATTCTTTTAAGTTACTGTGTGAATTTAATGAGACGCTCCCCGCCAGGAGCTGGGCGAAGCCACGCCGGGTCAGATAGATAGACAGACAGACAGACAGATAGTCGGGAACGGGAGCTTATATGACTACTTATATGAATTAAATGAGATGCTCCCCACCAGGGACTGGGTGAAGCCGGGCCGGCACAGACAGACAGACAGACAGATGGTCGGGAACGGGAGCTTATATGACTACGTATATGAATTAAATTAGATGCTCCCCACCAGGGACT
This sequence comes from Cepaea hortensis, assembly GCA_963921405.1. NCBI lineage: Eukaryota > Metazoa > Mollusca > Gastropoda > Stylommatophora > Helicidae > Cepaea > Cepaea hortensis. The sequence goes on from OY992896.1 coordinate 45,544,362, forward strand.
GGGTGAAGCCGAGCCGGGTCAGCCAGACAGACAGACAGACAAACAAGCAGACAGACAGACATACAGACAGACTGATAGATAGATAGATCCCCGCCAGGGCCTGGGTGAAGCCGGGCCGGGTCAGCTAGTATATTATATATCTATGGTGGCAATAGCGCAGTGGTTAGCACGCTTGCCTACCCGTCTTTTGGTTATGTGTTCGCATTCCCCCGAGGTGGGGATGTGTTTAACATTGTTAGGCCCCGAGGATGACCCAACCTAAAATGGGCACGTGGAAATGTTCTGAGAAGGAAAGCGGTGGTTATGACATCGAACACATAACCCAGCCAGGACCGATTCGCTTCTATAAGGGTTTAGAAAGCTTTAAAAGACAACTTGATCCCATTGATTGCACCGGATTTTATTCCATATTCCAAAGCGGCCTGCCGAAATCGTTGCCCAAAGCACGAACTCCCAAACTTCAGCGACGACCCCCAGAAGTCTCCAAGAATTGCACTCGCGAATCGAACGACGCAGCCAGAAATCAAACCCACGACCTTCAGAGTCCAAGGCAGATGGCGTAACCACTTGGCCACGTAGACTCTCTTCCTTTATATAAACGTGGAGCCAGCACTATATAAGTAGCACGCCTCCAGACATAACAAGGGCCTTGACCTTTTTATGATTGATTGATTGATTGATTTAGGAACCGACATCACAGCATTCGGGACATTCCCATAAGCGCTCCGTCCCCATCCTCAGCAGCCAGCGAAGAGTTCCAACACTAATAGTTCCAGTTGACCTTTTTATTTGAACGATCAGTGCACTCTCAAAACGTTGGTCCAGGGTTTCAGTATTCTTTGGCGACCATATCAGCCCTTGGTGTCGGCTGGGTACAAAGAATCTAACGTACTACATGTCACGAACAGGGGTCTTCAACTTATTCAGTTGCAGAAGATTTCACACAACATGCCAGGGAGCGGGAATGGTGGGCAATAACCACAATGGAAACAGCATGAGGTTTTTACATTCACAAATGCAACATATAGTGTTACAAAGCCTGAGGTTTTTACATTCACAGGTGCAATATCTAATGTGAAAAAGTTACGGAATCCTTTCTCATGCCCTGGAGAGTACTGGGTATATGGTTCTATTATCTAATGTTCATATATCAAAACTCACTCATTATGTGAAATGGTGAACATCTCTAAGGGCATCCTTATTTCTCAGAAAATTTCCACGTTATGGATTGAACACAATCTCCTGTAAATTACTTGCGCTATTTTTAAAAAAAAAATATTATAATGACATTCTTAAGTCCTCTTAAAGTACTGAATAGTTTTGGCCACCATAGACAATAACTTTAGGAAGGGAAAATCCCAACTGCACCTGCCAGTGGTAAAGGATACAAGAGTGTGGCAACGCAGCCTGGGGACCGAGTATCCACGGGGATAAGTGGACAACTAACTGAGCAGAGCAGGCCACTCGCTTGTCCTGGCAGTCGGAAATGGCTGTCAAAGTCAGAGGTAAAAGACCCTATGTGGGTGTTGAAGGCAAGGGGAAACTATCAAATTATCGTCTCAAGACTTCATGACTAAACACATTTCAGAGTTGATCCAGAATACCAAAGACCGAGATCTGTGTGGAGCCATGAACGCTTTGATGATGATGATGGTGATGATGATGATGATGATGATGATGGTGATGATGATGATGATGATGATGATGATGCTGATGATGATGATGATGATGATGATGATGATGATGATGATGATGATGATGAACATAATAGAAATGCAAAAAAAAAAAACATAAACTGTTATGTAAACATAATAATAATAAACTTGCTTGTAGGTATTACGTATGATGATCTGCTGTCAAATGAAAACAATGGCAGTTAAACGCCATATTTAGCGCACATTTGTGGGACATTTTCATATATCCTTTTCGGGCTGGCTCCACCTGAAGGCCAAGAACACTGTTTGGAAAGATCCTCGCCTTGATTGGGATTCGAACACGTGAGAACAGGGTCGGCGAGCGAGCGTGCTTGCCATTGCCTTCCCAGGTGTCTCCAGCATATACTGTATCGTGAACAGATAGCCATCTTCAGACTCGACGCTGGACATAACAGGCTGAAATACTGTTAACATCGATAAACAAATGACAGAAGATACTGATGAATGTAACCGTGGAACTGGTAAAACGACAGCTAAACTTTTGCTGCAAGATGTGCAGAAAAAAGAAACTTACTTTGGCCTACGTCCTCTCCATTTGGGGACACTCAATGGAAAGGACAAGATCGTCATGTTGAATATGTTAACGCTGATGCTTGAATTTAACAGAAGAAGAAGGAGGAGGAGGAAGAAGAGGAAGAAGACGAAGAAGAAGAAGAAGAAGAAGAAGAAGAAGAAGAAGAAGAAGAAGAAGAAGAAGAAGAAGAAGAAGAAGAAGAAGAAGAAGAAGAAGAAGAAGAAGAAGAAGAAGAAGAAGAAGAAGAAGAAGAAGAAGAAGAAGAAGAAGAAGAAGAAGAAGAAGAAGAAGAAGAAGAAGAAGAAGAAGAAGAAGAAGAAGAAGAAGAAGAAGAAGAAGAAGAAGAAGAAGAAGAAGAAGAAGAAGAAGAAGAAGAAGAAGAAGAAGAAGAAGAAGAAGAAGAAGAAGAAGAAGAAGAAGAAGAAGAAGAAGAAGAAGAAGAAGAAGAAGAAGAAGAAGAAGAAGAAGAAGAAGAAGAAGAAGAAGAAAATATTGTGTGTTAGATGCTAAGATATATTTTATTAGTATTCGCAAACCAAACACAAATAAGCTGAAACGTTCACTTCTCGTCCTTGACTTGGGAACGTAAATTACAGAAACCTCAGAAGTCGGCCTGATGGCGAGGGACACTAGTAATAGAAAAGGCCGACACACACGCAATCAGTATAGTATGGACTTCGCTCGAGTTAAAAGTGAGACAACGCATAATAATAATAATAATAATAATAATAATAATAATAATAATAATAATAACAACAAACTACGCGCAGCTGGAGATACGCATAACAATAGCTGATCAACCCATGGCGCATTTTCAGGCGCAGAAAGCATTATCCTGACACGAATCAATAAAACAAAAGTAAGCATAACTTGAATAAATAAATTTTAAAAAAATAGCCGAACTTGAAGAAACAATAATAATAATAATAATAATAATAATAATAATAATAATAATAATAATAATAATAGTAAAATAATAATATACATGATCGTAGCTCAATAAATATATTTAAACATTATCTTACTTGAACAAATAAATAAATGAACAAATAAATAAATAAACAATTAATTAATTAATTAATTAATTAATTAATTAATAATAATAATAATAATAATAATAATAATAATAATAATAATAATAATAATAATAATAATAATAATAATAATAATAATAATATACGACTTACTGAATACATAAAAATAAACGTAACACGTATAAGTTAAAAAAAAAATATAAAATAAAGTCCATCTTGAATAAATAAAACAAATACATCCGCAAATAAGTGAACACAACAAGAAATTCGGTACACAGGAATCGTGTCGGCGTGATAATGACCGTTTCACCCATCAAGTGCCGAGTGGTTGTAACGTGTGCAGCTCATAAACCCTCCATGTGTGCCTGGAAGGCGTCAGGGAGGAAAATAGTAGTAACACTGTAACCTACCACGCATGGCGTAAGAGGCGACTAAGAAGGATTGGCTCGAGACAGGCTACCTACACGTATAGACACAAATGTTAGTTGCATATCTTTTACAGACCGCGCCGTTAACCCCATCATCTTTTGCCTGTTCGTGATTTCTTGGCAAGTTAACGTTCAGCAGTTTGTCATTGCTTTCTGAACGACCGGCGCTCATACCATTGTATGACACCATTCGCAAGCCGTCTGCTGCCAATTCACCCGCAGCTGTGTTTCGAACGCGGTATGCGGGATTACGAATGGCGACTGTAACCCCTTAGCCACAGAGCAGGCTGTAGACAACTGTTGATGCGAAGTCAAAACCATCTTCAGCATCATCATCATCATCATCATCATCATCATCATCATCATCATCATCAAGATGCTCTATATTTTTGTTATTGTTGAATGGAAACCTACCACTCTGCCCGAAGCATGCGTATCTTCCATTTACTCAATACACCTCACGGTGTGTAAAAGTGTTCTTTACTTTACTTCTGAATGTCCTGTGGATGTCACTCAACTGCAAGTTCAGTGTGGGTTACATACACAACATTGCAGACCACAGTCGGATAGGATTAACATCAGCTAAGTAAAAAAAAATAACTGTAATCTACTGCCTAGAGTACCTTGCCGTGTAGGACATAGGTGTCTTGAACCTGAGGAATTAAGGCCGCCTGGCTAGTGCAGTCGCCGCAAACTGTGCTGGTTAGGGTTTTCATTTTCCCCCGACAGAAAAAAAAAAAAATACACACTTTACTGAGGATTCAAACCTGGGTCTACTGAAGGAGAAATTGGTTTTATGTAGTTGTATCAATCAACGTTTATTGTCTGTTTGCTGACGAAGGTTCAAGCCGCAACATCCATTTTGTCACGTGTGATCGTGTCCTAGTCAAGCTGACCAATTCTGCTGCTGGTTTTAATTGATTTACTCATTGTCAACCAGCGACGAGAGCCTTCTAGGTGAGAACATCGGGATACAAAGCGAGATGACGACGCAGGAAGAGATGGCATCATGGAGTCAAAGACACGTTGAAGAAATCAAATATGTGATCCTAAGTCTATATTTTCGCGACCAAACATCCTCTGAAGAAAGATCAGTATCATACCCCCCCCCCCCACTTTACTTCCTAGAGGATTTTGAGGTACCCGTTTTATAAGTATACTAGCTGACCCTGCCCGGCTTCGCCCAGACCCTGGTGGGGAGCATCTCATTTAATTCATATAAGTAGTCATATAAGTTCTCGTTCCCGTTACCGACTGACTGTCTGTCTGTCTGTCTGTCTGTCTGTCTGTCTGTCTGGCCCGGCCCGGCATCGCTCAGCTCCTGGTGTGAAGCATCTCATTTAATTTATATAAGTAGTCATATAAGTTCCTGTTCCCGACTGTCTATCTGTCTGTCTGTCTGTCTATCTGTCTGCCTGACCCTGTCCGGCTTCGCCCAGTCCCTGGTGGGGAGCATCTCATCTTATATATAAATTAGGATCGTCTGTCTGTCTGTATGTATGTATCTATGTATGTCCTTTATTTGTTCGCGAACGGCCCATCCGATTGAGATGAAATTTTCTACACGCCTTCCTTTCAATCCAGCGCTGCCAACTGTGATATTTTGTTAGTGTGAAATCGCCTGCTTACTCAGTATTATTTCATTTTTCATTTTTCATCATAATTTCATATATTTCAGGGGACCTAACTCTGTAAAAGTTATTTCAAGGGGCATAACTTTTCTGTATAACTTATAGTCATATTGTGGCATCGTTTTCAAAGATTTATAAACTCTTTGTCCATAGTTATGTACCGGCATATGGGTTATAATAAATAATGATACAATCTGTAAGGCATTTTCAAAGTTTTCATAAAAATAATGCACAATGCATAACATTGTAACTCATCTTTTTATGCTTAAGAAGTTACTGTAGTCATGCAGGTGATTAGAAAGAGTTTTCATTAAAAATAATGGATGGTGTGTGGAAGGACATTCTTTTAAGTTACTTTTTTTGTTGTATGAATTTAATGAGAACTTATATGACTACTTATATGAATTAAATGAGATGCTCCCCACCAGGGTCTGGGCGAAGCCGGGCAGGGTCAGCTAGTTTAATTCATATAAGTAGTCATATAAGTTCTCATTAAATTCATACAACAAAAAAAGTAACTTAAAAGAATGTCCTTCCACACACCATCCATTATTTTTAATGAAAACTCTTTCTAATCACCTGCATGACTACAGTAACTTCTTAAGCATAAAAAGATGAGTTACAATGTTATGCATTGTGCATTATTTTTATGAAAACTTTGAAAATGCTTTACAGATTGTATCATTATTTATTATAACTCATATGCCGGTACATAACTATGGACAAAGAGTTTATAAATCTTTGAAAACAATGCCACAATATGACTATAAGTTATACAGAAAAGTTATGCCCCTTGAAATAACTTTTACAGAGTTAGGTCCCCTGAAATATATGAAATTATGATGAAAAATGAAAAATGAAATAATACTGAGTAAGCAGGCGATTTCACACTAACAAAATATCACAGTTGGCAGCGCTGGATTGAAAGGAAGGCGTGTAGAAAATTTCATCTCAATCGGATGGGATCTCAATCGGATGGGCCGTTCGCGAACAAATAAAGGACATACATAGATACATACATACAGACAGACAGACGATCCTAATTTATATATAAGATATCGACCCGCAGAACCATTAAGTCAGGAGAAAATCCCACCTCTAGGGGTTTTTGGAGCCAAGTGGATGAGGACATTATCCACAACTTTAGGGGCGGAAAAACTGAAAGCAAATCACTAGATGTAAGTGGGAATATATATGGAAATAGAATACGAATATGGAAATGTAAGGTTAAATGCATGGAATATGTACATGGAAATATAAAGTTAGATACATAGAATATGTTCATGGAAATATAAGGTTAAATAAATGGAATATTTATATAGGAAAATAAGGTTAATTACATGAAATATGTATATAGAAATATAATATTAAGTTAATGAAATATGTACATGGAAATATAAGATTAAATAAATGGAATATATTCATGGAAATATAAAGTTAAATAAAAGAAAGGCAGAAGTAGACACATTGCAGATACTGCCGCTGGGGTGTGAAATGTTAAACCTTCACATATTACAGTTTACGACATATAAAGTGAGGTGTTCAGTGTTCTTTCTCATCGACTAGATAATTCCCAGAAAATTATAAAAATTGTACGGTAGGCCTACTCATTTTTGTGAGGCAGCGTGGACCACAGATCTGAAGGGGAAAAAGTCCTGACGCTGCAGGAGATCAAACCGCATCCGCTGTCTTGGCAGGCGAGCACACAAACATTTATGCCACCGCGGCTCCACTATACGGTTAATACACGAAAATACAACCGGCGCTGGGGTTTAGGGAATAGTGAGAGTTCAGTTTCGTAATAAGCTTCGACACAGTAAGCCTCGAAACCAGTGTCGACGGTCGAGAAGCTAGACTCCTTGAGTTGGTATGTGGCGTCGGCAATGACAAACTTAGTTAGTTAGTTAGTCTTTCCTCTAGAGCCTAAGTCGGCGCTTAGGGCAGAAGTCATGGCTCTCCATGTCCGGCGGTTCGCTGCTACCTGTTGTAGATCCTGGATGTTCACTTGGCCGTTGAATGAGCCTTCTCTAATGATGGTTCTACGCAGGGTCTCTCTTGTTCTTCCCCGTTTTCTTTTCCCTACCGGTGGCCATATGAGGGCTTGGTAGGTGCCAATTTGTTAGTGCTCTTTTCTTCATTACTGACAATATGGCAATGTGGCTCGATATTGAAACATTGAAACGGTGAAAAATCAACTTGTAAGGAACACGATTGGCGAACGGGAATGAATTACAATGTTGACGCTTGAGGAAAAGTTCACACCCGTTTTTAATGCGGAGTTTGCAAGACAGTCACATTAGTTAGTAAAATACATTAGTTTCTCGTGTCCCCGAGAAGGGCCTAATTTCTATCTTAGACTAACCTTGATATACAGCCCTGCTTCTTTTCCCTACGAACATTCCGTAACCTTCATTTCTCTTGCGTTCTTCCAATTCGTCCTCTCTGTTGTTCTCACCCGAATCTGTCGTCTAGCGTTTTCCCGTCTTTACAAATCCATGGCGCTTTTCCAGATATGTCATAGGCTATCCATATCCTTGAATGATTTCCACTGCCAGCCTTCTATCTCTTCAGAAGCCGCCTTAGTCCTTCCCGAACTCAGAAACACAACCGATCTCCTTGATGAAAGTCACAGCGTATGCTTCGGTTGTCAGGTTCACATTCCGTGACGCATCCTGTTTCCCTGGTTCTTCGTGCATCATCTACTTTACTATACATTTGGGTTTTTCCTTTTATCTTCTCCGCATCATTTGATTTGATCTGTGCAATGACTATATGGCAGTAGGGGAGTCTTGTCTTGTCCATTCTGAGTACATGGCCGATGTAGTTCCAACGGCGTTTTCTTATAAAATTGGATACAATATCTTACTTAGTCTCTTGTCTTATTTGCGCATTAGTTTTGAAATCTTTTCACTGGATGTTTAGAATTCTTCTAAGACATTTGTTCTCAAAATTGTCTAATTTTTTATCTAAAGCTACAGTTGATTTCCAACTCTCACATCCATACGTTAACACTGGAATCACACAAGAATTGAAGAAAATGACAAACTGCTGGATTAAATTGTCTAGTAGATCACAAACAGACAATAAATGATGGGGCTGATTGAAGCATCCTGTAAAGCACATGCAACTGACTTTATCAGAAAATACAGTGACAGGAGATGGCCACCGCCAGGTAGATTTATTGCTGATGTATGATATATGTATTTTCTTGATGTATATTCTTGTTTAAGTCCCCGCTAATCACTGGTATCATGAAGGCTAATAGACTACAATGGCTGGGGCATATAGAAAGAATGGAAGATAATAGAGAAACAAAACTCGCTTACACTCAGGAAATAAATGGCCGTAGACCCCGAGGTAGACAAAGAAGACGGTGGAGAGATAATACATATACAGACCTACAAGCACTTGGAATCAACGACTGGCAAGAGAAGGTCAACCAGAGAGAGGAATGGAGACGGATTGTATCTGCAGCAAAGAACCTCAATGGCTCGGAACGCTGAAGAAGAAGAAGAATGATATATGTGGTTCTGTGTTATGTGTGATATGTGTAATATATGTGGTTCTGCTTTATGTGTGATATGTGTAATATATATGTGGTTCTGCGTTATGTGTGAAATGTGTAATATACATGTGGTTCTGCGTTATGTGTGATATGTGTAATATATATATGTGGTTCTGTGTTATGTGTGATATGTGTAATATATATGTGGTTCTGCGTTATGTGTGATATGTGGTTCTGCGTTACGTGTGATATGTGTAATACATGTGGTTCTGTGTTATGTGTGATATGTGTAATACATGTGGTTCTGTGTTATGTGTGATATGTGTAATATATATGTGGTTCTGCGTTATGTTTAATATGTGTAATATATATGTGGTTCTGTGTTATGAGTGATATGTGCAATATGTGCGTATTTCGAGATATGCGTGATATGTGTGTTATGTGTAGTATATGTTATGTGTGGTGTGTGTGTTTTTCTTTGTTATGTGTGATATTTGTGATATGTGGTAAGTGTGATGTGTATAATATATGTGGTTATGTGTTATGTGCGATTTATGCTTTCTGTAAGTTATGCGTGTTATGTGTGATAAATGTGATGTGTTGTGTGTAATTTGCGTGTTTTGTGTGTTATGTTATATGTGTATTTTAAAAAACGTTAGTTGCACATCCTTTACAAAACGTCGAGTCAACCCCAGCATTTATTGACTGTTTGTGATTTATTGGCCAGATGTTTTTTTTTTCTTCTTAGAATTCTATGGAATTCGGGTCTAACAAACAGAACATTGCAAAATATCTATCTTAGCCTAAGATGTTGAACGCATTTACAACCGGACACAGTACGGTATCTAACATGTACAACACATTTCTAACCGGACACATTTACATTGACATGAATTCTGCAGTGTGTCACTGACGAGATGCTGCCAAATATTCCAGGCAATAAATCGCGCAATCTGTTGTTTGTGTCTTCATTATTCAAATTCACTACGGGAAAATATTCTTTTGATTTACATTTATATTTTAGAACACAATTCTAACGGACACATGTTTGTCTACCTGCAGAAAAAAATACCAACGGGACACAGAAAGCATCTACTTTTGTCTACTTGCAGAACGCAATTCTAACGGGATAAGTGGACGAATAAATATATCTTTGTCAACTTGTAGAACAAACTTCTAACGGGACATATGGACACGTGCAGAAATATACATTTGTTTACTTGAAGAACAAAATTCTAACGGGGCATATGGACACATGAAGAAATATATGTTTGTGTACTTTAGAACAAAATTCTAACGGGGCATATGTACACATGAAGAAATCTATCTTTGTCTACTTGTAGAACACAATTCTAACGGGGCATATGGACACATGAAGAAATATATCGTTGTGTACTTTAGAACAAAATTCTAGCGGGGCATATGGACACAAAAAGATATACGTCCTTGTCTATGTGTAGAAGCAGATTTCCACGAAACACAGTAGGACGAATATGTTTGCCTACCTTCAGAATAAAAGCTTAACCGGACACACTAAGACATCAAATCATGTCTACCTGTAGACCAAACTTCTAACGGGACATGTGAACACATCCATCTTTGCCTACCCATAGAACAAAACTCTAACCGGACACAGGAAGATATCCATCTTTGCCTACCTGTAGAACAAAACTCTAACGTGACACAACAGGATATCTATCTTTTCATACCTGTAAAACAAAATTCCAACAGGGCGCATAAAGCACACACCTTACTGTACCCTTACAACATAACTCCAAAGGGCCGCAAGATGCATCTATCCTATCATAGGATATGCACCGCAATTGTCCAACAAAGCATAGGACAAGTCTCTTGTTCCCTACCTGTACAACTAATGATGGATCTAACAATGTTATTTTATAATCGGGTGCCCCGCACCCTACCTGTACAACAAATGATAAATCTAACATTGTTATTTTATAATTTGGTGTCCTACCGCTCAGCTCAGGCGTCCCAACATCCAGCTTGCCATCCGGACGATCCCTGGGCTCTCTGTGTGTGTTTTACCAGCCCAAAACAGGTTCACCACTTGGGCCATAATTTGCAGTTGTCTGCATGTGCTAATTCTTGTCGCGTGCATGTAGCTGAGTGACAAGGCAGCCAAAGGATAATGCAATTGCCGTGCGGTAGGTGTTCAGATAAGGGAAGGGATCGGGGTTGTGGGTTGGATTAGGGAATGTCAGTATCGGGATGGTATTATTCTTTAGATACTGACATTGGCGATATCTTGTAGCATGGCTACTTACTATTGAACCGAATAAAGAGATAAACGATACTGAAGAATCCACACATTTTTTTAAATTGGATTAAAGGATTAAAGGGAAGGGGATGATAATTTAGAAATTGTTTAGAAGTTTAAGATTTTTTTGTGTGGTTTAAATATCTAAATTAAAAATCACCGGCAGCTGCAAATATAAACGGTTTTTAGGCCTATAATCTAATGACACGTTAATAAAGTATCGATACTATATAGATTTTAAGAGTGTCAACACGAGTTAGGGATCAAACCGCATCCGCTGTGGGCTGAGTGGTCTGGAGGTATAGTGTCCGCCTCGAGGGCTGAAGGTCCCGGGTTCAAGCCCCGGTGAGGGCTGGGATTTTTTCACGTGGAATTCTAGTAACTAAATTTCCCCTGGTCTCTGGGTAGTGAGATCGGACACCCGTGTGTATTGTTGCGCATGTAAAAAGATCCCTTCGCAGTTGGAAATCGAAAAAGAGTAACCTAACGGCGCTGTCCACGCAAAATTTCGAGTTAAAAATATACCCAAAGTATTTCAGGAGTTCGTGCACTGAGCTGAGATTCTCCCGACTCGGGCTTGAGTTAGGAGTAGAACAGAACACTTATGGGTTACACCCGTGTACCGTGATGTTGATCCATCGACTAAACTAAACTAAAACTAAACACGAGTTAGGGAGACAGAATGGCTTGCAGACTACGATATCCGCTTCTGACTCCTGTAACCTGGTAACGATTTATGTTCAAATGTTTACAACAAAAGATAGTCTGGTACAAAGCCACTCGGTGCTGACATTGTAGATCGGCCATTTAAATATCAATTGGGGAACCCATGAGGCCACCAATACAGCTCATAAACAATCAACAAGTATTGGTTGGTGCTCTCAGAAGCAGAAGATCAAATATCTGGTTAATGAAGACACCCTTAGTTGGTCATGCGTCGAAGCACACCGGTTCCTGCACCTCTGCCCTGTCGTCATTTGGAAGCGACAGGTTCGAATCCCGAAATGCTAACAAACGCTTTTAATTTTCATCTTGTATAGTGTGTTCTTTAGTATCTATATCTTTCTTCTGCTTCTATGAGTGTTGATCAATGTGTGTGAATTTATTTCTGTAATCGGACATCTAGCTTTTTTGAATATGAGTTAAAAATTCCAAGGAGCAGTATGCACGCTGCTCAGGTTTCACCCCGTCATCAGCTGAACATACAACAACAACAACAAAATTTTATTTTAAAAGGGTTAAGAATTGGGCACACAGGCTCGTCTAACATTCTGCCCTTAGAAAAGAGTCGCCCGAATAGATCGCTGCCATTGCTCAGTTTTATTATTGGAAGACTGCCGAATGCGCTACAGACGCATTTCGCTATCCCGTAAACGGAAACACAGCTACGACATCCTGTAAATTATAAGCTATTAACTTTTTACCAAAGACGAACATAAAAACAAATGAGGAAGTCCTATAAGAAACAAATGAAAACCGTAAATGGATCCGAGAAATGAGATGTAGACACTCAAGATTTGTTTGGGCATATTACGATGAGGAATAAACTGGACAACTGAAAAATTGACGGGAAAAGAGCACAGCGGGAGGCAGAGAGATAAATAACTGGATGTCTTGGCCAAGTAGCATAATCGAGACAAGAGCACAGAGCTGATCCACGACTCTGGTGATCGTGTGAGATGGCGAACGATCTTCCGCATGGCACATGATGATGATCGCTGTTTTTATAATTCAGTATTCACACTTCACTGCAAGATGTGTTCAATTGACCTTAAAAGCACGACAAAAGAGTTCACTAGGGCCTGAGTTTAACAACGTTCTGAGAAACATTGCGAAACGTTTAATTTATGTGTAATGTTAGTTAAGATAAAGTTAGTTGCATATTCTTTACAGGACGTCGCAGTCAACCCCAACATTTTTCGGCTGTTTGCGATATCTAGGCAGTTTACGATCAGTAGTTTGCCATTGCTTTCTGAACGACCGGCACTCATACCGTTGTATGAGCTCCAACACAAGGTTGCCTGCTTTCAAATCGCCTGCAGCTGTGTTTCGAACGCGATTCGCAACATCTTTCGCCACAGCGTCGGCTTGTCATTGGTAGCAGTAATAAAATAACACTTGAGGCTTGATAAATAAACATAACAATAAAATAACACTTGAGGCTTGATAAATATACATAACAATAACAATAACAATAACTAATAAAATAACACTTGAAGTTTGATAAATAAACATAACACTAACAATAACAATAACAATAACTAATAAAATAACACTTGAGGCTTGATAAATAAATATAACACTAACTGTAATATCAACTAACCGGACACTAATAACTAATAAAATAACACTTGAGGCTTGATACATAAACATAACACTAACAGTAACAATAACTAATAAAATAACACTTAAGACTTGATAAATAAACATAACACTAACACCAACAATAACAATAACTAATAAAATAACACTTGGGGCATGATAAATAAACATAACAATAAAATAACACTTAAGACTTGATAAATAAACATAACGATGTTGAAAACATAACAATATCAATAACTAATAAAATAACACTTGAGACTTGATAAATAAACATAACAATAACACTAACAATAATCATCATCATCATCATCTTCCACTTCTGCGGTCAAGCGCCGTGGGGAGGAATAATTTGCGTTCCAGCGCCCGGTGGACGGCACTGGATAGTGTCATTCCGTGTGGTTGTACAATGTCTCTGATGTCGTCAATCCATTTTCTTCTTGGACGTCCTCGTGGTCTCGTCGCAGATGATCTTTGATGTAAGGCCAGTGATGGTAGTTGCTGATGGTGCATTCTAACGACATGGCCAAACCACTTGATCTTTGTCTTTCAATAAATGTGGCACAAGGTGTTGATCCCACAGTCTGTCTGATAGTAGCATTTCTTACTCGGTCTCGTATTGCTAAGTTGGCAGCTCTCCTCAGGCATCTCATTTCGCAGGTGTTGATTTTGCGAAGGTGTAATTTGGATAAAGTCCAGGTTTGAGATTGGTAGCATAGGGTTGGTGTTAACAATAATAATAACCAATAAAATAACACTAAAGACATCATAATTAAACATAACAATAAAATAACACTTAAGACTTGATAAATAAACATAACAATAGCTACCGACAGAACTGGATGGCAATGAGCTCTGAGCTGAGAGTGCAGGTTTATGCTGAGGATTTGGCAAACCACTTTGCCATTCTAGCAGACGAAATAGAGGAGGATCTAATTTAGGTTAGTTTAGTTTAGTTTAGTTTAGTTTAGTTTAGTTTAGTTTAGTTTAGTTTAGTCGACGGATCAACATCACGGCACACGGGTGTAACTCATAAGAGCTCCGTTCTACTCCTAACTTGAGCCTGAGTCCGGAGAGTCTCAGTTCAGTGAACGAACTCCGTATCACCGCGAGAATCCTGAAATACTTTGGGTAGATTTTTAACTTGAAATTTTGCCGGGCAGCGCCATTTGGCTACTCTTGTTCGATTTACAACTGCCAAGGGATTTTTTATGTGGCAGTAATACACACAGACGTCCGATCTCACTGCCCTGAGGCCAGGGGAAATTTTGTTACTAGAAGTCCACGTGAAAAGATCCCGGCCCTCACCTGGGCTTGAACCCGGGACCTTCAGCACTCGAGGCGGACACCATACCTCGAGACCACTAATCCCCCCCCCCTCCCCAACATCAATAATTAACGACAAAGTTGAAACGCAATGGTCTCTGACTGTGCAGATTTATACTGGGGATTTGGCAAACCACTTTGCCACGCTTGCACACGGAATACAGGGAGAAATAAAAACACACGGAGAATAGAATGAGAGAGAGAGAGAGAGAGAGAGAGAGAGAGAGAGAGAGAGAGAGAGAGAGAGAGAGAGAGAGAGAGAGAGAGAGAGAATGAGAGAGAGAGAGTGTGTGTGTGAGAGAGAGAGAGAGAGAGAGAGAGAGAGAGAGAGTGAGAGACAGTGAGAGAGAACGAACAAACGAACCAACTACATTTATTTTCAAAGGGTCACAAATTGGGCTTGCAGGCCTGTCTTACATTCGGCCCTTCCAGTCACTCATCTTTCATTCATCAATTGTGCGTGTTGGCTACTCTTGTTCGATTTCCAACTGCCAAGTTTTTTTTTCACATAGAATAAAACAACGTTGTCAAATGGATTTTATAAACATAAACAATACATATTACCATATTATGAGACAAATAGACACACGTACACACGCACATTCATAAACAGACACGCACTCATACATAACTGCATACATATTTACATCATGTGCACAAACTCCCAAAGCTATGCACACACTCAGTAACATACAAATACACACCCCGTCACATACACTGTATGCATGCACAAACATATACACATACATATACACACACTTACACACACATCGTACAATACACACACTAACACACACATATACACATATACCCACCCATATACACAGATATGTACAAACATAAACACACATGCACACACACAAACACACATATAAAAACATACACACATACACGTACACACATACGCATACATACAAACATACACACATACGCACATACACACTCGTGCACATACATTCGCACATACATACACACATACACACACATGCAAACACATTCATGCACATACACATACTTACACAAACACACAAACACACACCCACCCATCCACCCACATACACTCTCACATCTAGACACATACACGCTGCCTCACATAAACACCAAACTAATCCCTCGCATAACACACAAATACACACTCCTTCGCATACACTGCATGCATGCAAACATACACATACAAACATACACACATATACACACGCACATACTCACAGCTACACACACCTACACCCATACACACATACTTGCACACACATTCACGCACGCACACACATACACTTATACACACGCATGCACACACACATAAACACACATACACACATATTCACACACACACACACACACACACACATACAAGTACATACTTACACTTATGTACGCACATACACAGACTCATACACACACATTCACACACATATAGACATGCACACACATACACCCACAAACACACATACACCCAAATACACATATAAACACACATACATACGTACACACATCCATCCACCACATACATACTTACACATACACGCTGTCTCACATAATAACTAAAACTAATATGAACAAACTTCCACACTTTACACACACGTACACTGACGACTATCGTGAGCATCCTCACGTAACAAAAACATTCAAAGTTGGGGGAGGGGGGGGGGGGAAATTGGAAAATATGGAAAAACTGGAAAATGGTGAAAATGACAAAAATATGTTATACATCGTGTAACGTAAAATATAGTGGTGCATTTCAATAAGTTAATTCCTGGAACTGACATAAACACGATGAAATAAGCAGTGCATATAGAAAATGTTAAATTGAAGTGCCAGTAAAAATACTAATATGAAAAATGGGGATACAGAAAAAATAAATATGGAATGACAAGTCACAGGATATGCGTGCGTTCAACTCTCTCTCTCTCTCTCTCTCTCTCTCTCTCTCTCTCTCTCTCTCTCTCTCTCTCTCTCTCTCTCTCTCATTCACTCATACATACTCTCTCACTCTCTCATACTCATACTCTCACTCTCACTCTTTCTCACTCACTCTTTAACCCACTCTCTCACTCTCTCTCTCTCTCTCTCACACACACACACACACACATAAACACACATACTCACATACTCACACATACACACAAGCACACACACAAGCACACATATGCACGCATACTTACACACATACATTCACACATACACACAAATACATTCACACACAAACACCACACACACATGCACACACATATACGCACATACATACAAATACACCCATGTAAAGACATACACACATACACATTTATACATACATATATAAGCACACACATAAACAAACATACACACACGCACATACACACCTATACACATATACACACATATACACACTTACACACACACCTACATACATACCCATACACACATACATACATATACACACATAAACATACATGCTCGCATACGCACACCTACACACAAGCACACACAAAAGCACCACACATACCCACACAAACATACACACACAAGCACACATACATACACCCATATAAACACATAGACACAGTACACCCGCATACACACATACACCCACATACACACAAACACACATACACGCATATATAAACACACACATACACTTGCACACACAAATACACCTACATACACACATAGATACTATACACAATAACACACGCAAACACACATCCACCTTCACACACATAAAAACACACTCATTGACACTTATACACAACCACCCATCCGCCCACACTCATTCTCTCACGTCTAGACACATACACGCTCGCTCACATGCTCACTAAAACTAATATGAACAAACTCTCACATTTTACACATACGTTTACACTGACGATTATCGTCAGCTTCCTCACAAAAATGGGCAAAATTGGGAGGAAACTAGGGGAAAATGTGAAAATGAAAACAATATGTTACACATTTTGTAACGAAAAAATAGCGATGCAATTAAATAAATAATATAATTCATGGAATTAACATAAGCATGATTAAATACGCAGTGCATATAGTACTTGTTAAAATCAAGTGGCAGTGAAAATGATAATATGAAAGATGAGGGTGCAGAAAAAATATGGAATAGTATGTCACATGACATGCGTGTGCTCAACTCTCTCTCTCTCTCTCTCTCTCTCTCTCTCTCTCTCTCTCTCTCGCTCTCTCTCTCTCTCTCTTTATTTTTCTTTCACAGACACTAAATCTCTCATTGTCTCACCCTCTCTCATTGTCTCACTCTCTCACACTCGCTCTCACTCTCTCAAACTCTCTTTTACTCTATCTCTCTCACAGACAGACACACACTCTCTCACGCTCTTTGTCTCATACTTATTCTCTCACTCACTCACTCTCTTACATGCTCTCTCTCACGCTCTCACTCAAACACAGATAGTAAAAAATGGTGTCAGTAGGTGACTTATGGAGGCATATAGTTGGTATGGAGTAAGTATTGAAAGAGTTTTCGGTTGAATTTGTAGGGACTCATTGGAGTTTTCAGATCTGTTGGAAGGTCATTCCATTAGTGGGCACCAGATTACGCAAAGCATGACAGTGAGAGAGAGAGAGAGAGAGAGAGAGAGAGAGAGAGAGAGAGAGAGAGAGAGAGTTAGAGAGAGTGAGTGAAAGAGAGTGCGAAAGAGAGTGAGAAAGAGAATGAGAGATAGTGAGAGAGAGTGAGAGAGTGTGAGAGAGAATGAGAGAGTGTGCTAGAGAGTCAGAGAAAGAGTGTGAGAGAGAGCGAGAGAGAGAGTGTGTGTGTGAGAGTGAGAGCGAGTGAGAGAGAGTGTGTGAGAGAGAGTGAGATAGAGAGAGTGAGAGAGTGTGTGTGAGAGAGTGAGAGAAAGTGAGAGAGAGTGAGAGAGAGTGAGAGAGTAAGAGAGAGAGAGAGAGAGAGATGAGTAATATGGCAGGAATTGGAGAGAGCTTTAGAAGATGGCACAAGATGGGAAGGCTTGACGTGAACTAGTTAAGGGCCTATGCTCCGGGTGATAATGGCAGGAGAAAATAATGAAAACGTTAACAATAATAACATGAAATAGAAATAAAAAGATTTACTGTCCTTGAAAAATGGTGCACAGTAACAAATACTTGGAAGTATTAGTCATTCATAATTACTATTGTTGCTCACTCTGTGTCATACATTCATTCATCATGTGCCATGCTGATAACCATGGATGGTCAAATTTCGCCATCTTACACAGTCAATTGAGTCGTGGATCAGCTCTGTGTTCTTGTTTAGACCATATCATGTGGCCAAACCATCCACTCATTCACTTCTCTGCCTTCACACGTTCTTTTCCTCTCAATTGATTACTTCCGGTCTCAAACATGGCTGTTAGGCATTGAACCGTTAAGGCCTCTGGCGTGTTTATGCTTGTGGCTACTGTTTGCATTCGGATTTTCCTCATGTTGGGCTGGTAGTACATGGTTCCGTTGCGTTGCCCTGCTACTGAGTGCGTAGCGCGACACTGTGAGCTGTGAAATTCGTGTGGAGTGCTTTTACATCTGTCCGCTGATGTTTGCACGGTGAACTGAATGTTTGGAACAATGGCCGGCAGTAGCTGCATTGCCTGTTTTTCCTTTTCGGTTCACGAGTGCATTTTTCAGGTGTCTCCTGGGATTCGTCGCTGGAGCTACGGAGCTAGTGCTTTGTGCGGCGCCTTTGGCCGGTCGCCTTGTTGAAAGAGACCAAGCCATGTGGGATAAAACCCGGGTCAATGAAGTCTTTGTGGTGACTGCCGATTCCATCGACGATGAACTGTACTTTTCGTGGAGGTCTTTTGTGTTGGTATTCTGGCAGCGGCATTATGTGTAGTGTACCTGTGCGGGCCGTTGGATTGCCGAGACTCCTGTCTGTTCCACTTTTCACATTGGTCAGTGGGGAGCATTTTGTGTGATATTCACTGGCGCAGGAACGGAGCATAATGGGGACGACCCGTTGCCGTGAAGTTGGAGCCGCAACTAACTTTTCCTCTCAATTTTGCCAGTTGATACCAAGTTCTCTAGTTTATTTCTTCTCATAACGTGGTCAACAAATCTGGACTGTCTACTTCTAATGTCTCTAATCTGTTTATGGTTTTCATTTACTTCTTGTGGACTTGCTCGTTGGTTGTTTTGTTTGTCCATGGAATTCTTCGCATTGTCCTCAGAAACCACATTTCCACTATCATTCCATTAGCTTATCTGCTCATTGTCCACGTGATACACATATACACACATTTACACACAGATACACGCAGATACACACACACATGCATACACATACACAGATAAACACAGTTACACACATATACACATATACACACACAGATAAACACAGTTAAACGCACATATACATACAGATACACACAGTCACACAACTGTATCTGTGTGCATGTTTCCTTCCGTCGAGCATCATAATTATAATTCGTGCTTTATTCTGTATCATTTCGGTAGCAACAAAACTCCTTTTTAGATAGAAACTCTCCACGACGATGGTGGATAATCAACACCCACGTCTTGCACCACCACTTGGAAAGTTCACAAGCAGGCACGGAACTAGTGCGTTGTCGTCATCATATTGGGGTGAGACTTCTTCTTCTTCTTTCGTTCGCTTGAAACATGTCTACAACTGCAATGTCGTCTCTTGTATGAATCTAACAGTCTTTTTTAGTTCATTCAGCGGTCCATAGAGTTTATCTTCCACTGTTGTCTCTCTAGGCCAGAAGGTTCGCCTGGATATGTTGTAGTTTGGGCAATCCTGGAGTATGTGCTCTGCTGTCTGCGACGCCAAACCACATGTGCACATGGCTGAGTCACCAATCTTGAATTTTGTATACAAGTGGTTGCGTAATCTATTGTGTCCTGTTCTGAGGCGCAGAAGAATTACCTGTTCTGATCTGTCCATAACGTGGTAGTCGTCTTGAGTAAGGTTTGGTGGCTTTCTGATTGATTTGATCATTCTTTTCTTTTGTTGGTATGTAATGGGCACATCAGGTTGTTCTTCTTTTGCTCCTTCCTTAGCCAATCGATCAGCTCTGTCGTTTCCGGGGATTCCACAGTGGGATGGTATCCACTGTATGGTGATCTTACGCTGACTGCTAAGTTCAGAAAGTAGTGTCCTCAGAACTGGCAATTTCCCAGACAGGAGCGCCTCTATTACGGATTTTGCATCTGTCAATATCACTGCAGGTTGTGTACCATGACTGGTATTTTGTAATTTCTCTGTGGCTATCTTGATTGCCACCAGTAGTCCCCAGTTCTTCTTCAAGTCGTACACGAGGGAATTGCTGCAGTCTATGAGCATTCACATAGACCACAATGACAAACACGTTTCATTTGATTTTAATGTCTTTGGTTTTGCTTTTCAGTGGTTTTCTGTTTATGCTGCAAACAATATTCACTGTGCTTCTTAATGTAGTCGGTCTCCGTGGTGAAGTAGTTACAAACGCGGTTGGTAATCCGATATACCTGCGTTCGAAACAGAGCTGCGCGCGATTTGACAGCAGACCGCGTTGCAACGGTTTTTAACGAAATGATATGCGTGCCGGTGGCTAAGAAAGCAATGGCAAACTACTGAGCGTAAACTTGTCAAGACATCAACAACAGCCAAAAATGCTGGTGTGGACTGCCAATTTCCTGTAAAGGATATGCAACTAACTTTTCCCCCCTAATGTAACAGGAATGGGGAACTAATGTACCAGAGTTAGGGGAACTAATGTACCAGAGTTAGGGGAACTAATGTACCAGAGTTAGGGGAACTAATGTACCAGAGTTAGGGGAAATAATGTACCAGAGTTAGGGGAACTAATGTACCAGAGTTAGGGGAAATAATGTACCAGAGTTAGGGGAACTAATGTACCAGAGTTAGGGGAACTAATGTACCAGAGATAGGGGAACTAATGTAACGGGGATGGGGAACAAGTGTATCAGGGATGGGGAACTAATGTACCAGAGATAGGGGAACTAATGTACCAGAGTTAGAGGAACTAATGTACCAGAGATAGGGGAACTAATGTACCAGAGTTAGGGGAACTAATGTACCAGAGATAGGGGAACTAATGTACCAGAGTTAGGGGAACTAATGTACCAGAGATAGGGGAACTAATGTAACGGGGATGGGGAACAAGTGTATCAGGGATGGGGAACTAATGTACCAGAGTTAGGGGAACTAATGTACCAGAGTTAGGGGAACTAATGTACCAGAGTTAGGGGAACTAATGTACCAGAGTTAGGGGAACTAATGTACCAGAGTTAGGGGAAATAATGTACCAGAGTTAGGGGAACTAATGTACCAGAGTTAGGGGAACTAATGTACCAGAGTTAGGGGAACTAATGTACCAGAGTTAGGGGAACTAATGTACCAGAGATAGGGGAACTAATGTAACGGGGATGGGGAACAAGTGTATCAGGGATGGGGAACTAATGTACCAGAGATAGGGGAACTAATGTACCAGAGTTAGAGGAACTAATGTACCAGAGATAGGGGAACTAATGTACCAGAGTTAGGGGAACTAATGTACCAGAGATAGGGGAACTAATGTAACGGGGATGGGGAACAAGTGTATCAGGGATGGGGAACTAATGTACCAGAGATAGGGGAACTAATGTACCAGAGTTAGAGGAACTAATGTACCAGAGATAGGGGAACTAATGTACCAGAGTTAGGGGAACTAATGTACCAGAGATAGGGGAACTAATGTACCAGAGTTAGGGGAACTAATGTACCAGAGTTAGGGGAACTAATGTACCAGAGTTAGAGGAACTAATGTAACGGGGATGGGGAACAAGTGTAACAGGGATGGGGGACTAATGTACCAGAGTTAGGGGAACTAATGTACCAGAGTTAGGGGAACTAATGTACCAGAGTTAGGGGAACTAATGTACCAGAGTTAGGGGAACTAATGTACCAGAGTTAGGGGAACTAATGTACCAGAGTTAGGGGAACTAATGTACCAGAGTTAGGGGAACTAATGTACCAGAGTTAGGGGAACTAATGTACCAGAGTTAGAGGAACTAATGTAACGGGGATGGGGAACAAGTGTAACAGGGATGGGGGACTAATGTACCAGAGTTAGGGGAACTAATGTACCAGAGTTAGGGGAACTAATGTACCAGAGTTAGGGGAAATAATGTAACAGGGATGGGGAACAAGTGTAACAGAGATGGGGAACAAGTGTAACAGGGATGGGGGACTAATGTACCAGAGATAGGGGAACTAATGTAACAGAGATGGGGGACTAATATACCAGAGATATGGGAACTAATGTAACAGGGATGGGGGACTAATGTTCCAGAGATAGGGGAAATAATGTAACAGGGATGGGGAACAAGTGTAACAGGGATGGGGAACAAGTGTAACAGGGATGGAGGACTAATGTACCAGAGATAGAGGAACTAATGTAACAGGAATGGGGAACTAATATACCAGAGATAGGGGAACTAATGTAACAGGGATGGGGGACTAATGTACCAGAGATAGGGTAACTAATGTAACAGGAATGGGGAACAAGTGTAACTGGGATGGGGAGCAAGTGTAACAGGGATAGGGAACTAATATACCAGAGATAGGGGACCTAATGTAACAAGGATGGGGGACTAATGTACCAGAGATAGGGGAACTAATGCAACAGGGATGGGGAACAAATGTAACAGGGATGGGGGGACTAATGTACCAGAGTTAGAGGAACTAATGTAACAGGGATGGGGGACTAATATACCAAATATAGGGGAACTAATGTAACAGTGATGGTGGAATAATGTACCAGAGATAGAGGAACTAATGTAACAGGAATGTGGGAATAATGTACCAGAGACAGGGATGGGGGGCTAATATACCAGAGATAGGGGGAATAATGTAACAGGGATGGGGGAATAATGTTCCAGAGATAGGGGAACTATTGTAACAGGGATGTGGGACTAATGTACTAGAGTTAAGGGAACTAATGTAACAAGTATGGTTGATTAATATACCAGAGATAGGGGACCTAATGTAACATGGATGGGAGAATATTGTACCAGTGGTAAGAGAACTAATGTAACAGGGATGGGGGATAATGTACCAGAGATAGGGGAACTAATGTAACAGCGATGGGGAACAAGTGTAACAGGGATGGGGAACAAGTGTAACAGGGATGGGGGCCTAATGTACCAGAGTTAGGGGAACTAATGTAACACTGATGGGGAACTAATGTGCCAGAGATAGGGGAACTAATGTAACAGGGATGGGTGAATAATGTACCAGAAATAGGGGAACTAATGTAACAGGGATGGAGGACTAATGTATCAGAGTTAGGTTAACTAATGTAACAGGGATGGGGGACTAATATACCAGAGATTGTGAAACTACTGTAACAGGGATGGTGGAATAATATACCAGAGATAGGGAAACAAATGTAACAGAGATGGTGGAATAATGTACCAGAGATAGGGGAGTTAATGTAACAGGGATGGGGGACTAATGTACCAGAGATAGGGGGGACTAATGTAACAGGGATGGGGGAATAATGTACCAGAGATAGGGGAACTAATGTAACAGGGTTGAGGACTAATGTACCAGAGATAGGGGAGTTAATGTAACAGGGATGGGGAACTAATGTACCTGAGATAGGGGGGACTAAAGCAACAGGGATGGGGGACTAATATGCCAGAGATAGGGGAACTAATGTAACAGCGATGGGGGAATAATGTACCAGAGATAGGGGAGTTAATGTAACAGGGATGGGGAACTAATGTACCTGAGATAGGGGGGACTAATGCAACAGGGATGGGGGATAATGTACCAGAGATAGGGGAACTAATGTAACAGGGATGGGTGAATAATGTACCAGAGATAGGGGAACTAATGTAACAGGGATGGGGGATAATGTACCAGAGATAGGGGAACTAATGTAACAGGGATGGGGAACAAGTGTAACAGGGATGAGGAACAAGTGTAACAGGGATGGGGGACTAATGTACCAGAGTTAGGGGACCAATTGTACCATAGAAAGGGGACCTAAAGTCCCAGAGATAGAGGAACTAACGTACCAGAGATAGGGGAACTAATGTAACAGTGATGGGGGATTAATGTACCAGAGAAAGGGGGACTAATGTACCAGAGATAGTGGAACTAATGTACCAGAGATAGGGGAACTAATGTATCCGGGATGGGGGACTAATGTACCAGAGGTAGGGGATCTAATGTAACATTGATGGGGTACTAATGTATCAGAGATAGGGGAACTAATGTAACAGGGATGGGGGATTAATGCACCAGAGATAGGGGAACTAATGTACCAGAGATATGGGAACTAATGTACCAGAGATATGGGAAGTAATGTAACAGGGATGGGGAACTAATGTATCAGAGATAGGTTAACTAATGTATCAGAGATAGGGGAACTAATTTAACAGGGATGAGGGATTAATGTACCAGAGATAGGGGAACTAATGTATCAGAGATAGGGGAACTAGTGTAACATGGATGGGGGACTAATGTACCAGAGATAGGGGAACTAATGTAAGAGAGATATGGGAACTAATGTAACAGGGATGGGGAACTAATGTATCAGAGATAGTTGAACTAATGTATCAGAGATAGGGGAACTAATGTAACAGGGATGGGGAACTAATGTACCAGAGGTAGGGGATCTAATGCAACAGGGATGGGGGACTAATGTTTCAGAGGTAGGGGATCTAATGTAACAGGGATGGGGAACTAATGTATCAGAGATAGGGGAACTAATGTAACAGGGTTGGGGGACTAATGTACCAGAGGTAGGGGATCTAATGTAACAGGGATGGGGAACTAATGTATCAGAGATAGGGGAACTAATGTAACAGGGATGGGGGATTAATGTACCAGAGATAGGTGAACTAATGTACCAGAGATATGGGAACTAATGTAACAGGGATGGGGAACTATAGTATCAGAGATAGGAGAACTAATGTAACAGGGATGAGGGACTACCTTACCAGAGATAGGGGATCTAATGTAATAGAGATGGGAACAGGAAGGAAGTACTTAAAATTATACCCCTGCAGCTTGTGACGTTGTAAAGACGGGGCAGTTCCGATTCTTTGTACTGCAGCCATCCATCCATCATGTGCCATGCCAAAAAGCGTGGGCGATCATCATTCGCCATTTCACTCGATCACCAGAATAGTGGATCAGCTCAATGTTCTTGTCTCGACCATGCCACGTGGTCAAGCCATCCAGGTATTTACTTATCTGTCTTCCTCTTGTTCTCTTCCCCACGATTTTGCCAGTTGTCATCAAGTTCAGTCATTTATTTCTTCTCATAACATGTTAAAAATGTTTGACTGTCTACGTCTAATTTCTCTAATCAGTTTACGATTTTCATTCGTTTCTTGCAGGACTTTGTCGTGATCTGTCTGTCTATCCATGGTATTCTTTGCATTCTCCTCAGAAACCACATTTTCAGAGGATCAGATGTTTTTCAGATTGACTGCTCATTGTCCACGCTTCACACCCATATAAAAGTACAGGCCCTATGTAGCATCTCAACACTCTTTTTCTCGTAGCAATTGACATCGTTTTATTGGTCAGTATGTTTTTCATCTTGCAAAAGGCAACATTCGCCAAGCGATTTTTGTTCTAATCTCTTCAAGGCATCTCCCATCAGATGTTATGAACTGTTCTGGGATAATTGTACCGATTTACTTGTTTTATAATATTCCCATTTACCTGTATATTACATTGTGGTATTTCGTTCTGACATGTATTTCATAACGTGATCCGATCGGCGTTATTGCACCCCTCTCGTTCCCATCTCCAAGCCCAGAAAACAGCAGGGTGTACAAGGCAAGTACTGCAACTTCTCAGCTGCGGAGAGAGGCGTATTATGACTGAAAAGGGTCGTGTCTCTAAACAGCAGGAGATACGGACAGGCTGGGACGAGGCCTAGGCTGGTCATGTGACCTCCGTGGGTTTTAATGTGTCTTATTGTCAAGTCTCCAGTTCAATACAGGAGAGGGTGGGGGTGGGTGTATGGGAAAGCGAGAGAGAGAGAGAGAGAGAGAGAGAGAGAGAGAGAGAGAGAGAGAGAGAGAGAGAGAGAGAGAGAGAAGCCTTACATAACATAGTCACAGACAACGGCAATGGATGATAAAAACATCGCTCACAGAACTGGCCTGTAGGTTTCAGTAGTAGATTGGAAGTCGAGTGGCCGAAAGGTTAAGATGAAGGGAGAGGGGGTTCTATCCCTACAAGGGTCAGTTGGACATAAACGTTGCCTTCTCGTCCTTGACTTGGGACGTCAATTACAAGTAGAAGTCGGGGTGGGTTAGCCTGACGGTGAGGGGCACCAGTAGTAGGAAACGATGCCCCACACACACCAAACATCAGTATAGTGCAAACTATGCTGGAGTTTAAAGCGAGCGAATGACAAAATACAAATTGAGATTGGGTTTTGATATTAGCTTTACCATAAAATTACTCTAATCCTCTAAAATTACTGGAGAGTTTTGGTCATAGACCATAACTTTAGGAAGGGAAAATCCCAACTGCACCTCCCCGTGGTAGAGGATGGAAACACACTACGGTGTGGCTAACACAGCTCTGGGGACCGAGTATCCACCGGAATAAGTGGACAACTCTGCAGCTGAGCAGAGCAGGGCACTCACTTGTCCTTACAGTCGGAAATGGCTTTCAAAGGCAGAGGTAAAAAGACCACCATGTGAATGTGAAAGGCAAGGGGAAACCACCACATTATCTTCCCATGACTTCATGGCAAAACATATATCAGAGTTAGTGAACGACGTTAATGGCTGTCTTAGGACATCCTCGTCCGGTAGGGACAGTCATGAGCCACAGGTGACACCAGACCGTCATCCAGCTACTGATGGCAAAATCATAACTAAAATAAATAAATTTAGAGTAGGAACATGGAATGTTAGGACATTAAATGAGCTGGGAAAGTTGGACAATGTTCTAGGAGAGATGGATAGCATGAAAATGAATATACTAGGCGTTAGTGAGATGAGATGGAAGGGATCGGGCAAAATTATAACTGACAATCACACAATAATTTATTCTGGAGGGGATACACATGAAAAAGGTGTAGGAATAATATTTGACGAAAAAACAGCCAAGTCAATTAATGGATACTGGTGTATTTCAGATAGATTTATTATGGTAAAAATCAAAGGCAAACCAATAGATATAAATATTATACAAGTATATGCACAAACAACAAGCAGTAGTGATGAAGAAATACAACACTTTTACGACGAAATAGAAATGGTGATGGCTCAAATAGGATCACTAGAAATAAAAATAGTACTTGGTGATTTTAATGCAAAAGTAGGAAAGGGAAAAATGGAGGATGTAGTGGGGAATTATGGTTTAGGTACAAGAAATGAAAGAGGGGAAAAGCTAATAGAATGGTCAAATATCAATGATATGATAATTGGAAATACGTGGTTTAAACACCATAAAAGACGATTGTACACATGTAAAAGCCCTGATATGAAAATACGCAACCAAATTGACTACATACTAATTAATAAAAGATTTAGAAATGCTTTAATTAATGTAAAGACGATGCCTGGTGCTGACTGTAATAGTGATCATGTACCATTATGTGGACAAATAAAAGTAAGATTAAAGAGAGGGGAAAAAATGGTTAAGAACATGAGACTTAATAAAGAGGTTCTGAAAATAGATAAAGAAATGCAAGGACAATACAGAGTGACTGTGAAAAATAGGTACAATGCAATAGCTAAAATACAGAGTATAAATGAACAATGGGAAATGTTAAGGGACTCCATTCATCAAACTAGCAAAGAAGTATTACCAGAGAGAGGCAAAATAGCTAGGTAAAAATGGATGAATGAAGAAATCTTAAAAGTGATGGACAAAAGAAAACAGAGTAAAAATGACAAACAAGAATACACTAAGATAAATAAAGAAATAAAAGATAAATGTGGGAAGGCTAAAGAAAGTTGGTTAAACGAGCAATGCAAAAAAATTAATTCGGAATTAAAGATACACAAATAATGCACAAACAAATCAGTGAGCTTACAGGAAGAAAAATGAGAATAAATACAGGGTGTTTAAAATCAAAAACAGGAAAGATATTATTAGAGGAAGGTGCTATAATGAAGAGGTGGAATTAGTATATAAGAGAATTATATGATGGAGAAAGGGAAAAATTAACAGAAGATAGTAACTTAGAAGGTCCACCTATTCTGAAAGAAGAAGTCGCTGACGCTATGAAACGTATGAAGAAAGGAAAAACAGCTGGGCCAGATGAAATCACAATAGAAGAATTAGAAGCATTGGGAGAATTTGCAGTAGATATATTAACCAAAATGTTGAATCATATTTACAGCAGTGGATATTTACCCAGTGATATGCTGAAATCTGAATATTTATAGCAATACCAAAAAGACCAGGAGCAATGATTGTGAAGATTTTCGTACAATTAACCTTATAAACCATATCACTAGGCTTATACTCAGATTCATAATGAGAAGAACCAAAAAGAAAATAAAAATGGAAATTAGTGAAGAACAGTATGGATTTGTGGAAGGAAAGGGCACAAACAATGCAATTTATACATTACGGACACTAATAGAAAGGTCAATAGAGAAACAGAGAGACATATATTTGTGCTTCATAGATTATACTAAGGCATTTGATAAAGTAAAACATGATGAACTGATTAAAATGTTGGAAGATATCAACATTGATGGAAACGATTTAAGAATAATAAAGAATGTTTACTGGAACCAAGTAGCAGCAATTAAAATGGGAAATAAAGATGAGTAGTTACGAACAGATAAAGCTAGGAGTACGACAAGGGTGTGTCTTGTCACCAGATCTTTTCTCCCTGTATAGCGAAGTAATAATGAGAGAGATCAAAGAGATGCCAGGAATACTAGTTGGAGGTTATAATATAAATAATATACGCTATGCAGATGACATAGTATTGGTGGCGGATAATTCAACAGACCTACAACAATTATTAGACGTTGTAGTAACAGAGAGTGCAAGGAAAGGACTCTCCTTGAATATCAAGAAAACAGTAACAATGGTAATATCAAAGAAAACGGTGACACCAAAATGTGACATAGAAATAGAAGGGAAAATCCTTAATCAAGTGGATAATTTTAGATACCTAGGGGCATTAATAACATCAGATGGAAGATGTACATCAGAGATTGGGAGCAGAATAAGGCAGGCAAAAACCGCATTTAAGAAAATGAAGAGTATCTTATGCAATAAGTCACTATCACTGAATGTAAGAAAGAGAGTGCTGAAATGCTATGTAGAACCAGTTTTGCTGTATGGCAGTGAATCTTGGAACGTAAATGAACAAATTAAGAAGAAATTAGAAGCAACAGAGATGTGGTTCCTGAGACGAATGTTGCGAATTCCTTGGACTGCCAGAGTAACTAACGACGATTGTCTGAAACAGGCTAACGAAACTAGAACATTATATACAACAATAAGACAGAGACAAACATCTTTCTTCGGTCACGTGATGAGAAGAGAGGCATTGGAGAACATCGTAACAACTGGAAAGATCGAGGGGAAGAGAGGCAGAGGTAGACCAAGAGAAGTGATGCTGGATGGATTGAGACGGTGGCATGGAGGAATATCAGCAGCAGAGTTGATCCAGAAAACCAAAGACCGAGATCTGTGGAGAGCCAGCTGCCAGGGCACTTGATGATGATGATAAAATTACTGCCTGTCTGCCAGCCTGTCCATCAATTTGTCAGTTTATATGTCTGTCAATTTGTCTGTCAGTTTGTTAGTCAGTCTGTCAGTTTGTTGGTCAGTCTGTCAGTTATTTGTCAGCCAGTTTTTAGTGAGTCTGTCAGTTTGTTAGTCAGTCTATCAGTTTCTTAGTCAGTCTTTCAGTTTGTCTGTCTGTCTTTCAGTTTGTCTGTCTATCTGCCTGTCTGTCAGCCTGTCAGATAATTTGTCTGTCTTTCAGCCTGTCTGTCAGTTTATCTGTCTTGTCTGCCTGCTTGTCCTATCAGTTTATCAGTTTGTCTGCTTGTCTGACAGTTTGCGTGTCAGTTTGTAGTCAGTCTGCCTGTCTGTCTATCTATCAATTTGTCTATCTGTCAATTTTTGTTTGTTTGTCAGTTTATCTGTCTATCCCTTTCTCTACTTACCATCCCCCCTCATATCCCCCACGGCTCAACCCACGTTCCCACATATTCCAGCCTATTGCGCGGTATCATGAGTGTTAGTTCTACCTTATTATTCTAAACTTCCTTCCAACAACTCCTGAGCTCTCTATTCCTGCCTTGGCTTCACCACTCCCTACCCTGGTCCCATTCTGTGAAGTGACATGAGCAATAAACTTCTTATCCCCGGATCAGATTTCGCCACCCCGACACAATCAAGGTGAACCCAAGCCACTTCGGCCCTCCATGTACAGCCTGACATTCCCAACATTGCTTCAGCTCATTTGCATATAATGCAGGATAGGACCTCGTCTGTTGCGCTGGGTGGAATTAAAAGTCCCATTTCTGCTCCAGATTTGCAGTCTCGATCAGGGAGGGAGTGCTTCGACGGAACGTTGAAAAAATTTAAGTTCGGGTTTTGGCTGGAAAATGTAATAAATGCTTCCTAGATCACCATAAGATGTCAGCCAGGTCGCGGGGGGTTAATGTGCCTGCGTTTAAACTTCCGGTGCGCCGAGGGAGGGGTACTATGTTCATTTCCTACACTGGTCAGTTGGCATTTAATGTTGGCCTCTCGTTTAGAAAGCAATAGAAAACTGATTATCATCACGTGCCTTGCCATTAGGCGTATGTGTTCATGTCTTTCCATAGATGTCGGCCCTTGGTGGTTTGGGTCAGCTCTGCTGATGACATTCCTCCATGCCACCGTCTCAGTCTATCCAGCATCATTTCTCTACCTCTGACTCTTTCCCCACTGATATTTCCAGTTGTCATGATATTCTCCATTGCCTCTCTTCTTATCACATGACCAAGGAATGCCGTTTGTCTCTTTGTTATAATCACCATCATGTGCCACGCCGGTCAGCGTGGGTGGTCATGTTTCGGCATCTGACACAGTCAGGGATCAGCTCTGTGTTCTTTTCCCATCAATCTTGTCAATTGTCATCAAGTTCTCTAATTTATTTCTTCTCATAATGTTTCAATACGATTGACTGTCAACGTCTAATTTCTTTAATCCAGTGGTTCTCAACATTTTTTGGGCCCATGCCCCCCTTTATCATATGTTGAGAACGTCATCCCCCCCCCACCCCTTCGAATTTCCTCTCTATAAATCCTCCACCCTTATACAGTATACATAAAAATTGAAGCTAAATTTAGTAACACATACTAGAACAAGTCTAGACATCTACATGAAATGTGATTTGCAGGTCTACTTACGTTATAAAACGAATTTCAATAGGGCGAGAAGTACAGAACCGTAAAATTTAGAGGAGAAACAATATCAAGTAACTGGTTCTTGTATTAATGCGATCTTGAAATAATCTTAATTCTCCCCCCCCCTCCTGGAACCCTAAAATCCCCCCCATCCCCCGATGATGATGATGATGATGATGATGATGATGATGATGATGATGATGATGATGATGATGATGATGATGATGATGATGATGATGATGATATGTATTTCAAGACGAAATACCGTACGTTGCGGGAAGGTTTTTTTTTTTGCGCTCGCTCTCATTGACCTCAAGTGTAGTTCATACACACTACTTCTAATAGTGCTTGACTAAATTGTGCGTGTGGATTAGTTTTCCCCATTACCAGTGTCCCTCGCCATCGGGCGAACCCACTCCGACTTCAGAGGTACTGGTAATTTACGTCCCCAAGTCAAGGACGATAGGTCACATGTTAGTCCACCTGTCCGGTGTAGGGGGTTGAACCCCTTACCTCGGCACTAGCACACCGGATGTTTAAGAACACGCGTTCTTATCCATTCGGTTAAAAATTCATTCATGCCGTACCGAATTGATCACCTCGCCTTCAACTCCATGTAAAGCTGACGAGTTTCATTTCTCGTTCTCACTGATTTACTTATTCTATCTAGAACATAATATACAACAATAAGAAAGAGACAAACAGCTTTCTTTGGTCATGTGATGAGAAGAGAGGCATTGGAGAACATCGTGACAACTGGAAATATCGAGGGGAAGAGAAGCAGATGCCGACAAAGATAAATGATGCTGGATGGGTTGAGACGGTGGCATGGAAGAATATCAGCAGCAGTGCTGATCGAGAACATCAAAGACCGAGATATGTGGAGAGACAGGAATACCTACGCAGTTGGCAGGGCACTTGATGATGATGATCTCTAGATAGTGAATTTATAAAACAATGTCTCTAGATTTAGCGGAGACCATAACGGCAATTCTCGTGTTTTCTCTCATACGTTAGCATGACAAGACAATTCCACAAATACTCAGCTGCATATTCAACTTTCTCAGCGCTGTTAACCGGTGTGGGGTGCAAAATTAACAACAGCGATCAGACCAAAGCAATTAATAAAACATGTACCTTCTTCACAATGAAGGTTGGCTGAAATGGGTCTTCAGCACTATCTGTCTCTCGCCTTAATTGTACTTTCTGCCAGACTGCTGTTCATCCATCTGTTAATGTTATCTTCCCACTTGTATCGTTGTCTTCCTCTTGCTCGCTTGCTCTCACCCTTGCCCTCCAGTGTGGTTTGTATAAGAGTGTTATGTCTTTTAACGTGGCCTAAATATTTAACTTGCTCCCCCCCCCCCCCCTTCCACCAATGTTTTATTTATTTCATCAACTCTCTTTTCATTCCCAGTTTTTATAGAACCTATGTATTTGATTGATTTTGTTTTCATTAAATACATATTGTTCTTTATAGTCACATCTCCAGGGCCTCTATTCGACTTATTAATTTTTTATTCATTGTCCTGGCTTCTGCGTGATATAGTAGTGATCAATGTACATAACATTTGATAGTTCTCTTTTTTTAATGCGTCGGAATGGAAGTTAATAGGGAAACAAAACTCACTTACACTCAGGAAATAAATGACCGTAGACCCCGAGGTAGACCAAGAAGACGGTGGAGAGATAATATACATACAGACCTACAAGCACTTGGAATCAGCGACTGGCAAGAGAAGGTCAACCAGAGAGACGAATGGAGACGGATTGTATCTGCAGCAAAGAACCTCAATGGCTCGGAATGGTGAAGAAGAAGAAGAAGTTAATCTCACTAGATGTTAATACTGATTTCATGCTGTTGAAAACATTTTGGTCATTCATATTCTCTGTTTGATTTATGTTTCACTTCAGCTATTATCTGAAGACAGGAGTAACTTGTTACTTGTTCTAGTATCACCCCGTTTACTGTGGTGTTCATCTTGTCCACAGCTAATTATCATAGTTTTCGTTTTTTGGATATTAATATCAACTCCGCATTCTGCTCTCTCTCTCTCTCTCTCTCTCTCTCTCTCTCTCTCTCTCTCTCTCTCTCTCTCTCTATCTCTCTCTGTCTCTCTGTCTCTCTCTCTCTCTCTCTCTCTCTCTCTCTCTCTCTCTCTCTCTCTCTCTGCTCACTTGTTTCACTGTATCAGAAGTACACCTAAAATTGTTCATGATTCTTCCGTTGATGTTAAGTCCTGGCAGTAAGACTCGTTTAACAATTCTTTCTGTGTATCAGTTGAAGAAGAGGCTTGGGGACGACACGCATCCTTGCTGTACTTCTCTTTATATCTCTATGGGCGATGAGGAAGTATTTTCGTATCAAATTGACGCCACTCTCCCCCGATGTGTCTCCACCTTGACGTGGTGTGGGAGCTTGCGTGTCCCATCGACCCCATGTGCTTGCCGATGGATGAAAACTACAAATCGGACAGCTTATGGGATAGAGACCAGACTAAGAGAGGCACAATCTGCTGCTCTGCAGGTAGACTGAGGACAGCAGTCAAAAGATTAAATCAGGCGCACGAAGGCAGAATTTCTTTGTCCGGACAATACTCTAAGGCTCTTTGTCGAGGGTTTAGGCTGAACGCCTCTTAGCCACAAACCCTCGGATGTGAGAGCCGGGCCGATACCCCCCTACCGAAAAATAGAGGTGAGATACTGAGCACGCTACATGCCCAGTTCTGATACTTGTTCGAAGGCTCTCAGCTGGGGGATATGAGGGATTCCCGGATGAGAGGGCCTGGCCGTTTTCTCGTTCACTGCTGCATGGAGGTAAGGTGCTGAGCCGGCAGCACATGTAGCCTACCTCGTGAGCGAGTACAAAAAGGTAGAAGAAGAGCCCCAGTCAAAATGGTTACGAAAACTGTCTGTATCTACCTCGTAGAGTCTAGACAAAGTTGGAAAAACGTCTCAATAACACGAAATGGCACGCACGGCTAGCGAATCCATTGCGTGGTCCGAAGTACTAAGTGAAAGCTTACCCAGTGGATATCGCCCGCAGACTGACCGTTCCTGGTGTGTGCTTGAGCGACCAGTGGCAATTGAAATGCCCAACACATGGAAGTGAGGAATTAAAGCAGCCATGAGCAGGACGTTGCAACTCCTCGGGTGAGCCTAGTCTCAGAGCAATATGGGCCGGCTCTGCAATTATGGACGCCTCCTTGGATAGCAGGGGAATGCCCATGATCTGCCCCTGCCTTCCCTTGAGGGTTTACCGTGTTGTCGTTGACCGTTCTACCTTGACCGACTGGGATGTGGGCGATACCACACACAGCACAAACAGTCTAACGTCTCTCAAAACCCCGGGAAGGCTAACTCGTAAAAATGCCTGCTGGAGCCGGATATGCTGGCCTACGGGTGCACATAAATCAGGCACAACGCAAAAAACGTCCGAATGAAATTTCTTTCGTGCTAGGAAAGCTCTGACTACTTAGTTTCCGAATGCCGCACTTGTTCGGAACAGCTCTGACTAGGTAGTTTTCCGAATGTCCGTCGTGTCTGGAACAGCTCTGAAGGGCACAAAGACAAGCACATGTCCGAAAAACTCGCTGAGTGGATGCTGACTGCAGACCAGTCTGGTTTGTGCGGGAACGTCCCGGGGCGAACGAATTGCCCAACATATTGAAGTGAGGAATTAAAGCAGCCATGAGCAGGACGTGACGATTCCCTCGGTGAGCCCAGCACCAGGGCGCTATGTGCCGGCCCTGCAATTATGGAAGCCACCCTGGATGGCGGAAAATGCCATGGACTGTCCCTGACTTCCTTTGATGGATGACCGTTGTCTTCGACCGTTCCAACTTTGCCAGCTGGATTGTGGACGGTACCGCAAAAGTGAGAGTCACCCAGGAATGCTACCTGGTCAAAAAAAGCACGCAAAAGCCGGATGTGTTTGCCTACGGGTTTCGGTATAAGGGCGCATAACAGACACACCGCAATCACATCTGAAAAAACACTCCGGATGAACGCAAAGAAGAAGAAGAAATTGACGCTACTTGTTCCCAGTGCAGGCTCCCTTTCCGTCTACTCCTATATCTTGAAGGCGTGAATTTATAGCTCGTATTGTACTCGGTGAAAAGCTTTCTTATCTTATATATAAAAGGCGATCTCCGTCTGTCTGTATGTCCGTATGTCCTTTATGCGCTCGCGAACGGCCCATCCGATTGAGATGAAATTTTCTACACG
The DNA here is from genome assembly GCA_963921405.1 of Cepaea hortensis. NCBI lineage: Eukaryota > Metazoa > Mollusca > Gastropoda > Stylommatophora > Helicidae > Cepaea > Cepaea hortensis. The sequence continues at coordinate 45,580,682 of OY992896.1, forward strand.
TCTTCCTTTCATTCCAGCGCAGCCCACTGTCATACTTTTTTAGTGTGAAATCGGCTAATTACTCAATATTATTTAATTTTCCATTTTTCATTATAATTTCATATATCTCAGGGGACTTAACTCTGTAAAAGTTATTTCAAGGGGAATAACTTTCTGTATACCTTATAGTCATATTGTGGCATCGTTTTCAAAGATTTATAAACTCTTTGTCCATAGTTATGTACCGGAATATGAGTTATAATAATACATGATACAATCTTTAAGGCATTTTCAAAGTTTTCATAAAAATAATGCATAATGCATAACATTGTAACTCATCTTTTTATGCTTAAAGAATAAATAAATAATAGTTACCTTATCTCTATCAAGTTTGAAGATTTTATATTTCTTTACACTGTCGCCAACTCTAAGAAGACATGGAACAACTTCAGCCATTATTACATCTACAGGCATATGCGTTATATTCCCCCTCCTCCTCCTCTCCCCTCCTCCACCTCCTACCCTCCCCCTCCTCCCTCTCCCTCCTCCATCCTCCTCTTCCCTCTTTCTCCTCCTCCTCCTCCCTCTTCCTCCTCCTTCCTCCTCCTCTTTCCTCCTCCTCCTTCCTCCTCCTCCCTCTTCCCCCCTCTTCCTCCTCCTGCCTCCTCCTAATCACTCCTCTTCCTTCCTCCTCCCTTCTCCTCCTCTCTCCTCCTACTCCCTCCTCCTCCTCCCTCCTCCTCCTCCTACGTCCTCCCCCTCCTCCCTCCTCCTCCTTCTCCTCCCTCTTCCTCCCTCCTCCTCCTTCTCCTCCCTCTTCCTCCCTCCTCCTCCCCTCCTCCTCCCTCGTCCTCATCCCTCCTATTCCCTTCTCCTCCTCCCTTCTCCTCCTCCCTCCTCATCCTCTCTCCTCCTCCCTCCTCCTCCCTCTACCTCCTTCCTCCTCCTCCCTCCTCCTCCCTCCACATCCCTCCTCCCTCTTTCTCCTCCCCCTCCTCCTCCTCCTCCCCCTCCTTCTCCTCCCTCCTCCTTCTCCCTCCTCCTTCTCCCTCTTCCTCCTCCCTCCTCCTTCTCCCTCCGCCTACTCCCTCCTCCTCCTCCTCCCTCCTCCTCCCTCCTCCACCCTCCTCCTCCTCCTCCTCCTCCTCCTGCGTTCTTCTCCTCCCTCCTTCTCCCTTCTCCTCCTCCTCTTTCCTCCTCTCTCTTCCTCCTCCCTCTTCCTCCTCCCTCTTCCTCCTCCCTCCTCCCCCTCCTCCCTCCTCCTCCCACCTCCTCCTCCCTCCTCTTGCCTCCTCCTCCTCCCTCATCCTCCTCCTTCCTCCTCCTTCCTCCTTCCTCCTCCTCCCTCCTCCTCCTCTCTCCTCCTCCTCCCTACTACTCCTCCTCCTTCCTCCTCCCTCCTCTTCCCTCTTCCTCCTCTCTCCGCCTATCTCTTCCTCCCTCCAACTACTCCCTCCTCCTCCCTCCTCCACCTCTCTCTTCCTCCTCCCAGCTCCTACTCCTCCTTTTTCTTCTTCTTCTTCTGCTGCTGCAGCCGCTGCTCCATTTACCCAAGTTAATTGTTGGGGAAGATGTAAAGATCTTTCAAGTGCTCTTTCTAATGCTTTTTGTAAGTTGGTCTTCGTTTATCTAAGGTTGTTCTAACTGCAACCAATAAATGATTAGACAGACAGACAGACAGACAGACAGACAGACAGACAGACAGACAGACAGACGGACAGACAGACAGACAGACAGACAGACAGACAGACAGACAGACAGACAGACAGTCGGGAACGGGAACTTATATGACTACTTATATGAATTAAATGAGATGCTCCCCATCAAGGACTGGGCGAAGCCGGGCCGGATCAGACAGACAGACAGACAGATAGACAGACAGAAAGACAGACAGATAGATAGTCGGGAACGGGAACGTGAGCTTATATGACTACTTATATGAATTAAATGAGATGCTCCACACCAGGAGCTGGGCGATGCCGGGCCGGGTCAGACAGACAGACAGACAGACAGACAGACAGATAGTAGGTAACGGGAACGGGAACTTATATGACTACTTATATGAATTAAATGAGATGCTCCCCACCAAGGCCTGGGCGAAGCCGGGCCGGGTCAGCTAGTCTTATATATAAAAGGCGATCTCCGTCTGTCTGTATGTCCGTATGTCCTTTATGCGCTCGCGAACGGCCCATTCGATTGAGATGAAATTTTCTACACGTCTTCCTTTCATTCCAGCGCAGCCCACTGTGATATTTTTTTAGTGTGAAATCGGCTGCTTACCCAATATTATTTAATTTTCCATTTTTCATTGTAATTTCTATACAGCGAGGGGACTTAACTCTGTAAAAGTTATTTCAAGGGGCATAACTTTTCTGTATAACTTATAGTCATATTGTGGCATAGTTTTCAAAGATTTATAAACTCTTAGTCCATAGTTATATACCGGTATATGAGTTATAATAAATAGTGATACAATCTTTAAGGCATTTTCAAAGTTTTCATAAAAATAATGCATAATGCATAACATTGTAACTCATCTTTTTATGCTTAAAGAATAAATAAATAATAGTTACCTTATCTCTATCAAGTTTGAAGATTTTATATTTCTTTACACTGTCGCCAACTCTAAGAAGACATGGAACAACTTCAGCCATTATTAAATCTACAGGCATATGCGTTATATTCCTCCTCCTCCTCCTCTCCCCTCCTGAACCTCCTACCCTCTTCCTCTTCCCCTCCCCCTCCTCCCTCTCCCTCCTCCCTCCTCCTCTTCCCTCTTTCTCCTCCTCCTCCCTCTTCCTCCCTCTTCCTCCTCCTTCCTCCTCCTCTTTCCTCCTCCTCCCTCTTCCTCCCTCTTCCTCCTCCTTCCTCCTCGCCATCCTCCCTCCTCCTAATCACTCCTCTTCCTTCCTCCTCCCTTCTCCTCCTCTCTCCTCCTACTCCCTCCTCCTCCCTCCTCCTCCCTCCTCCTCCCTCCTCCTCCTACGTCCTCCCCTCCTCCCTCTTCCTCCCTCCTCCTCCTCCTCCTTCTCCTCCCTCTTTCTCCCTCCTCCTCCCCCTCCTCCTCCCTCTTCCTCCTTCTCCTCCTCCCTCCTCCTCATCCCTCCTCCTCCCTTCTCCTCCTCCCTCCTCCTCCTCCTCTCTCTTCCTCCCTCCTCCGCCTCCCTCTATCTCCTTCCTCATCCTCCATCCTCCTCCTCCCTCCACATCCCTCCTCCTCCCTCTTCCTCCTCCTCCCTTCTGATCCTCCCTCCTCCTCCCCCTCCTTCTCCTCCCTCCTCCTTCTCCCTCCTCCTTCTCCCTCTTCCTCCTCCCTCCTCCTCCCTCCTCCTTCTCCCTCCGCCTCCTCCCTCCTCCTCCCTCCTCCTCCTCCCTCCTCCTCCCTCCTCCTCCTCCATCTCCCTCCTCCTCCCTCTCCTCCTCCCTCCTCCTCCCTCCCCCCTCCTTCGTTATTCTCCTCCCTCCTTCTCCCTCCTCCTCCTTCTCCTTCCTCCTCCCCTTCCTCCTCCCTCTTCCTCCTCCCTCCTCCTCCCTCTTCCTCCTCCCCCTCCTCCTCCCCTCCTCCTCCCACCTCCTCCTCCCTTCTCCTGCCTCCTCCTCCTCCCTCATCCTTCTCCTTCCTCCTCCTCCTTCCTCCTTCCTCCTCCTCCCTCCTCCTCTCTCCTCCTCCTAATCCCTCCTCCTCCCTACTACTCCTCCTCCTTCCTCCTCCCTCCTCTTCCCTCCTCCTCCACTCTCCGCCTATCTCTTCCTCCCTCCTACTCCTCCCTCCTCCTCCTCCCAGCTCCTACTCCTCCTTTTTCTTCTTCTTCTGCTGCTGCTGCCGCTGCTCCATTTACCCAAGTTAATTGTTGGGGAAGATGTAAAGATCTTTCAAGTGCTCTTTCTAATGCTTTTTGTAAGTTGGTCTTCGTTTATCTAAGGTTGTTCTAATTGCAACCAATAAATGATTAGACAGACAGACAGACAGACAGACAGACAGACAGACAGACAGACAGACAGACAGACAGACAGACAGACAGTCGGGAACGGGAACTTATATGACTACTTATATGAATTAAATGAGATGCTCCCCATCAGGTGCTGGGCGCAGCCGGGCCGGATCAGACAGACAGACAGACAGATAGATAGTCGGGAACGGGAACTTATATGACTACTTATATGAATTAAATGAGATGCTCCCCACCAAGGACTGGGCGAAGCCGGGCCGGGTCAGCTAGTCTATATCTATAAAACAAAGTGTATGTGTATATGTATATATGTATGTAAATATGTATGTCCTTTATTTGTTCGCGAACGGCCCATCCGATTGAGATGAAATTTTCTACACGCCTTCCTTTCATTCCAGAGCTGTCAACTGTCATAGTTTTTTTTTCTTCTTCCGCCTCCTCCCTCCTCCCCCTCCCAAAATACGTACGTAAATATATGATGATGATGATGAAAGAATCCCCGAACCAAAACGCTAGGGAAAGGGAAGAAAATGACGTGACTACACAGAATCGTCACACGGCAATCATCATCATCAAGTGCCGTGCCGGCTGGCGTAGGCGTTCATGGCTCTCCGTAGATCTCAGTCTTTGGTTTTTGGATCAACTCTGCTGCTGATATTCCTCCATGCCACGGCAATATCAATACAATTCATCTTTTTATGTGTAAGGAAGTTATCTACAGTCGTGTAGAAGGGAAGAACTAGACGAGTATGAATTCGGAATGGCGAACTCTCTCCTCCTCTCTTCTTCCTCCCTCTCATCCCTCTCCCGACTCCCTCCTCCTTCTCCCTCTTTCTTCTCCCTCTTCCTCTCCCCTCCTCCTCCATCCTCCTCCCTCCTACTCCATCCGCCTCCTCCGCCTCCTCCCTCATCTTCCCTTCTCCTCCCTCTCCCTCCTTATCCCTCCTCCTCCTGCCTCCCTCCTCCTCCTCCTGCCTCCTTCTCCCTCATCATCCTCACTCCTCCTTCTCCCTTCTTCTCCCTCTTCCCTCTTCCTCCTCCTCCTACCTCCTCCCTCCTCCTCCCTCTACACCTCCTCCTCCACCTCCCTCCTCTCCTCCTCTTCTCCCTCTCCCTCTCCTCCTCCTCCTACCCTTCTTCCTCCTCCTCCCTCCTCTTTCCTCCTCCCAACCTCTTTCCTCTCCCTCCTCTTCCTTCCCTCCCTTCTCCTCCTCTCCTTCCTCCCTCCTCCTCCTCCTCCTCCTCCTCCTCCTTCTCCTTCTCCTCCTTCTCCTCCTCTCCCCTCCTCCTCCTACCTCTTCCTCTTTCCCTCCTCCCTCTCCCTCCTCCATCCTCCTCCTCCCTCTTCCTCCTTCCTCCTCATCTCTCTCCCTCCTCCATCCTCCTCCTCCCTCTTCCTCCTCCTTCTTCCTCCTCCTTCCTTCTCCTCCCTCCTCCTCCCTCTTCCTCCTCCTCCTACCTCCTCCCTCCTCCTCTTCTCTCCTCCTGCCTCCTCCCTTTTCCTCCCTCCTCCTCCCTCTACATCCTCCCTCCTCCTCTCCCCTCTTCCTCCTACCCTCTTCCTCTTCCCCTCCTCCCTATCCCTCCTCCTCCCTTCACATTCCTCCTCCTCCCTCTTCCTCATCCTCCCTCCTCCTCCTCATCCCTCCTTCTCCCTCCTCCTCCTTCTTCCTCCCTCCTCCTCCCTCCTCCCCCTCCTCCTTCCTCCTCCTCCCTCTCCTCCTCCTCACTCCTCCTCCTCCTCCTCCCTCTACCTCCTCCCTCCTACTCCCTCTTCCTCCTCCCCATCCCTCCTCCTCCCTTCTCCTCCTCCCTCCTCCTCCTCCCTCTACCTCCTCCTCCCTTCACATTCCTCCTCCTCCCTCTTCCTCTTCCTCCTCATCCCTCCTTCTCCCTCCTCCTCCTTCTTCCTCCCTCCTCCTCCTCCCTCCTCCCCCTCCTCCTTCCTCCTCCTCCCTCTCCTCCTCCTCACTCCTCCTCCCTCCTCCTCCCTCTACCTCCTCCCTCCTCCTCCCTTCACATTCCTCCTCCTCCCTCTTCCTCTCCCTCCTCCTCCTCCCTCCTCCTCCTCTCTCCTCCTCCCTCCTCCTCATCACTCCCCTCTCTCCTCCTCCTCCTCCCTCCTCCCCCTCCTCCCTCTCCGCCTCCTCCCTCCTCCTCCTCCCTCTACCTCCTCTCCTCCCTCCTCCTCCCTCTACCTCCTCCCTCCTCCTCCCTTCACATTCCTCCTCCTCCCTCTTCCTCCCTCCTCCTCCTCTCTCCGCCTCCCTCCTCCTCCTCCTCCCCTCCTCCCCCTCCTTCTCCTCCTTCTCTCTCCGCATTCTCCCTCTTCCTCCTCCCTCTTCCTTCTCCCTCCGCCTCCTCCATCCTCCTACTCTCTCCTCCTCCTCCCTCCTCCTCCCTTTTCCTCCCTCTCCTCCTCCTGCTCCCTTCTCCTCCTGCGTTCTCCTCCTCCCTCCTTCTCCCTCCTCCTCCCTCTTCCTCCTCGCCTCCTCCTCCACACTACTCCTCCCTCCTCCTCCTAATCCCTCCTCCTCCCTCCTATTCCTCCCTACTCCTCCTGTCTCCTCCCTCCTCCTCCCTCCTCTTCCCTCCTCCACCTCCCTCTTCCTCCTCCCTCCTCCATTTACCCAAGACAGACAGACAGATAGTCGGGAACGGGATCTTATATGACTACTTATATAATTTAAATGAGATGCTCTCCACCATGGGATGGGCCGGTTCAGACAGACAGACAGATAGATAGATAGATAGACAGACAGACAGACAGACAGACAGACAGACAGACAGACAGACAGACAGACGGGAACTTATATGACTACTTATATGAATTAAATGAGATTCTCCCCACCAGGTGTTGGGCGATGCCGGGCCGGGTCAGACAGACAGACAGATAGATAGTCGGAACGGGAACTTATATGACTACTTATATGAATTAAATGAGATTCTCCCCATCAGGGTCTGGGCGAAGACGGGCCGGGTCAGACAGACAGACAGACAGATAGACAGACAGACAGACAGACAGACAGATAGTCGGTAACGGGAACGAGAACTTATATGACTACTTATATGAATTAAATGAGATGCTCCCCACCAGGGTCTGGGCGAAGCCGGGCCTGGTCAGCTAGTAGTTTATAAAAGAAAGTCGCATTGGGGCTCTGGGGATGTGGATACACAGACGAATATGTCGTATTTCATGGAAATAAAAACAATCAAATGCTGAGGTTCTAGAAAAACTTGAAATAGAGAGAGAGAGAGAGAGAGAGAGAGAGAGAGAGAGAGAGAGAGAGAGAGAGAGAGAGAGAGAGAGAGAGAGAGAGAGAGAGAGAGAGAGAGAGAGTTGATGAAAGAGATAAAGAGGAGGCAAGTGAAATATTTCGGCAACGTTTAAAGACATGAAACTCTTATAAAAAACCATACTGGAGGGTAAGGTTGAGGGCAAGCGAGCAAGAGGTAGACAACGATACAAGTGGGATGCTGACATCAAGAGATGGACTAACATCTACCTGCCTGACAGAATGTACAGTCAGGGCGAGAGACAGACAGTGATGGAGATCCATTGCAGCCAACCTTCATTTTAGAGACGGCAACTGATTGACTGATAGTTTATAAAACATACCCATACATTTTTCATAACTTCAATATATTTTTCACTCAACATCCTCAGACAGATATTTGCTTCTCTGGTGCCGCTTTTTTTTTTTTTTAAACTATGGAATGCAAATTTTTCTTCAGCTACTTTCTCATCTATTTTATTTTTAATTCGTTCGTGTATGACCTTGAGGAGTATCTTTGTTATATGACTCATTAAGCTAATAGTTCTGTAATCCTTACAATCAACATTTGTTGGCTTCTTGGATAGTTTGATGAAAATGGATGTTTTCAAATCCTTGGGGATGTACCCAGTATTATATATATAATACTGCTAATGGGCGAGTCTTGAAAAAGGAGAGCCTGGCATATGAGACTACGACCTCCAGCATGAGAATGGAGGTGGAGGCAGTAACTGCGGCATTCCGGTGGCTAGAGGAGACTACTGCAACACACGTTGTGTTCATTACGGATTCAAAGAGTATGCTTAGCAAGGTGGAGAAAGGAATGTTGGAGAAAGGAATGTTTCGTGTGGAATGGCTCTCGTCGCTTCAGAGGTCACAGAGTGTGAGAATTGTATAGATATTTTGCCCTGGCCATGCGGGTGTACGGGGGACTGAACAGGCTGATAAGCTAGCAGGGAATGCACCTCTTGGTGGTATTTTGCCTATGGACAAGAGGGAGGTGGTCGTGCGCTTGTGAGACCAGGTGGAGAAGGCTGAGGAACAGATTGAGAACCCATATGTTGAAAGAATGAGATTGCGGGGTATCGGCAGGGGTTCTGGAAGAATCTCAAAACTGAGAGGGATGACCAGGAGAACTTTTAATCAGATAGCGGTGGGAACGATTAGCAGTGTGACTCTTCGCTGGCTGTTGAACGAGGGGACTGAGCACGTAAAGTAATGCCCTGAGTGCAGTGATGTCGGTTCTTAACTCAACTATATATATATATATATATATATATATATATATATATATATATATATATATATATATATATATACATATACATATACATATATATATATATATATATATATATATATATATATATATATATATATATATATATATATATATACAGTACTACCTGCTTTCTGTTAGCACCGAATGTTGGGCGGCGCTTACCAAACCCGACACCCCAAATTGTGAAAACGGCTTCGGGCGGAAGAGCGCAATTGGGAGGGTACAAGCCTTATCCTGGTGCGAGGAAATGCAATCTAAAGACAAAATGTCATGCCAGGGCAGATCAGGGCCTACGCTTTGGTTGGCAGCTGGTCTAGGATCGAAGCTCAGACAGGCGGACAGTTAGAACATTGCTTTGCTGATCCGACAGCTTCTGCAGCTTGTCTTGTTTTAGATGTATAGGTGTTATCTTTCCTCTGGAGTGAACTAGGCAGGTCGAGAGAGGGATCATGCTGCATGGACAACACATGATCTCTATATTTTAACCCAGGAGTTGTGCTATGGAGAGGCAATAACTCCATCCACTGCTATGGATTGTAGTTGTTAAGCCTTTTTTGAAGCACAATATACCAAACTACCGTCTGTAAAGACGAAAATGTGCCAATGTCATATATATATATATATATATATATAATTACATAATTCTGTGATAATATCAATGCCAAAGTTGGTAAAGAATTTGATCTTTTCCGTTGTTATTTTGTCATGGCCTGCAGCCTTTCATTGTTTCCTCTTTTTAGTAGCCTTCTCCACTTCAGTCAGCCTTTAATATGTTTAGTCCATCTTCAGTATTATACAGTGTTGATTTATTACCCCTGCTGTCCCAGCATAAATTTTCCATGTATTCTGTCCATCTTTTAATTATATCAGTATTATCAACTATAATTTCTCCATATTTTCCTCTGATACTCTATTAATTATTTCTTGTTTGTAAATCTTTTCATATTATCATGCAATCCTTTTGAGTTTTGTTTTATTTCCATATCTTCTGTTTTTGTACACTTGTAATCTCAATCAAAGCTTCTTTGGACGCTCTTCACCTGTGACGCATTTTTCTGTCTATTAATGTATATTCTGGAGTATTCTTTGTCCTCTTTCTTTGAGTCACTTTGTTCACGATTTCACAGTTGCTTTTTACAATTCCTCGTCATTGGTATGTTGATATTTGCAATCTGTATGCTAGATTTTACGTATTCCCATTTTAAATTAATCACTTCCTCGGGATTTTCATGTCGGTATTGTTCCATGCTTTCAATTATTAGCCTATCATATTTAATTTCTGCTTTGACCGGATAAAACTCCCGCATGTCTGGTTGTTTCAGCGCTGATATATCTATTTAGACAACTTCGATGTCCTTATTTCTGCGTTTTTACTTTTTCTGTTATTTTATAACTGCAGCTTTGTGTTCAAAGTTGATATCAGCACACGGGAATGTTTTGGCATTTTAAACATTGTTCTTAAATCTTTTTCTGACCATAATGCAGTCAGATTGGTTTATTGTTCTATCTTCAGAATGTTTCCACGTACAATTTTTTAGGGTCATGTTGAAAAATAACAAAATGGTTCTTTTCACAAAACTGTATCAGCAGGTTCCTTCCGTTGTTTCTTGTTCTCATACCACATTTCTCTACAGTCTGCTTCTATTTCATTTGTCCAACCTTTGCGTTCATATCTTCCATGTCTATTCACCATCATCATGTGCCATGCCTATAAGCGTGGGCTGTCCTGTTACGCCATCTCAAACTGTCAATAGAGTCGTGGAACAGCTCTGTGTTCCTGTCTCGATCATGCCACGTGGCCAAGCCATCCATAAGACACCCAGCCTTCTCATATCTTGTCAAACAAGTTTCCTTTGACTATTAGCACCTCTGATGATGCTAGCACTTTCTGTGTTTGTTGTAGGTCTTCGTAGTATTCTTCTGGCTATTCATAGTTATAATCGGTTGTTGGAGCATATTCTGTAGAATTATCAGTTATCAGTTGGGGTATCTTCATTGCACTCCGGACGGTCCATAGGTGCTCAGATCCTCCACATCCCCCCCCCCCCCCCCCAGCATAAGCATCAGCGTTCGGTGGCTAATAGTGCCAGTTCTGTGTTGGTTAACGCGGCACCTCGTTTTCCCGATGTACCTCTCGTGTCTGGCCGTGCCAATTCTTACTCCCAAGTCTTTCATCCTGGACAACGATGTGGATTCACTAACGTCAAAGTCCTCTGTTCTCGCCATATCTTTAAGGATGTTAATAACATCTGCACGATCAATAGGCTGGCCATCTTCAGGGGGTGCAGAGCCAGCCAGTTTATCAGCTCGTTCATTTCCCTCGACTCCCGCATGTCCCGGGACGAAGATGAAGGTGACTTTACGGACAACAGACTTCCTCGGCGACTCAGTCCACTGTCTACGTACAGATCCAGCTTCGACCTTCTGAATCATGCTCATTGAATCACTTAGTACACACACGTTGGTATAAGGCTGTGATTTTAGCCATAGGAAAGCCTGTGTTACTGCCATCACTTCCATCGTCATGCTGCTCGTGGGCATAGTGTGGGCACCGCTGGATTCTTGGATGGTTCGGCCCGCTGAACGGGCTGTAAATGCCCATGCACTTCTCTGCTTCTTTACAACAGATCCATCTGTATAGATGAGCACTTGGGGGTTGTCTGCGTGTTCATAGATGAGCGCGTTGACCTCTGCATTGACAGTGACAGGATTCTGTTCTCTGCACCGTCTGTCAAGTGTGATAATGCAGGAGAAGGTGCACTTATAAGCTGGAGGCACAGGCATCAATTTCTTGCCGGGTTTGATACTGGTAGGACTGCAGACCTGTCTGATGATATCCTCCGCCCGACGCATCCATAATTTGCCCCTCTTTAGTTTGTTACCTTTTTCTCTGAATATATCTTCATGCAGAGGGTGCTACTCATCCGCACTTATTTTCAAGTGTGTACGAGCTCTCCAGATCTTGATCCTGTGGTTCATTGTCGGGAAGTCAAGGAGGTATCTCATCGCTACACAGCTGGTGTCTCTCGTGCAGCCCAAAATGATGCGCATGGCTTCGTTTTGTACCTTTTCAAGTCTTCCAATCTGTGTAGGGCTGACAGTAAGGATGGCCAGGGCATACTCGATGCGTGAAAGCACCAATCCTTGGAACAGAAGTATTAGCAGTCTTTGCTCGATAATGGTAGTCGCCATGACTCTCATTGCTGACAAACCTTTTCGAGCTTTCGTTATGACATAATCGACATGATCTCTGAAAGACAGGCTACGATCAAGCCTCACTACAAGATATGTCATCGACTTGGTTCTACTCAAAATGCTCCCATCCATTCTCACTGCCGTCAGGTCTGTGTTCACAATATGGTTGTTTAGGGAGAACCATGTAACCGATGCCTTTGCAGGGTTGACAATGGCCTTGGCATCCGCACACCATGAGGAAATTCGATCTAGTTCACCCTGCATATCATTGGCAACCGCCTGTCTATCTCGATCCTGTCGATACACGAGAATGTCATCAGCAAACGATAGAGTCCTACCCCTACCGTCCAACTGTTGTTCAGTAATCTGTAGAATTACTTTGTCGAAAAGAAATTGGTTTCTTCAAAGACAGAGATTAGACCAAATCAATAAAGCAATTGGTTTCTTCAAAAACAGAGATTAAACCAAAGCAATTGTTTTTTTTTTTTTTAAAGATAGAGATTATACTAAAGTATTTGGTTTCTTCAAAGACAGATATTAGATTAACACCAGTTGACTGCTTCACAAATAGAGATCATACCACAATCAAGTGCCTTCTTCAAAGACAGAGATTAGACCAAACCAGATGATGTATTCACAAATAGACATCATACCATAATCAATTGGCTTCTTCAAAGCCATAGTCGTTTCAAAGATCTCCTGCATCCCGTCTCTCGCCAAGAGGATACGCTATAGCATCTTGTGTCTCGTCATCTCTAGTTATTTAATCACTGGAATAGTTATCTTCCTCTTGCACGTTTACCTGCTAGAAATATGGCCTTAAACAGGAAATGAAGTCGGAGAGTGACTGCCTGTACGGCGAGGAACCACCAGTCTGCACACCAATAAGCCAGACATGGGACAACGGATACTCACGCAAAACTCAGGTCCTGTATGACATCACACTGATGTTGGACAACAGGATGCCTTCATCCGACATACAGGACTTCGCGTTGGAGCTCAAGCCAACGAACACAAGCAAGCAAGCAAGCATCACCATTATCATCATAATCATCATCATCATCATCATCATCATCAAAATGTGTCTTGCCGATAAGCATGAGCAATGATGGAGACGTAAATTATAAGTACTTCAGAAGTCGAGATGGGTTTGCTTGATGGCGAGGGACACTGGTAATAGGATAAGCTGCCCCACACGCAAACATCAGCACAGTGCGAACTATGCTAGAGTTGAAAGCGATCACCTGTGTTGTGGATCATATCTGCGTTCTTGTCCCCATTAGGTTACGTAGTCAACCCATCCAGGTGTTTATCTTTCTGTCTTCTCCTTGCTCTTGTGCCACTAAGTTTGCTTGTGGTCATTAAGTTTTCAAGCTTTTAAAACAGGGAATTATGCCGTTTTACGTGCCCGGAATAATGTGTATGATAACCCGAGTTTAATTCTGGTCTTTTCATTCTTAGTTTGTTTTATGTATCTTTATTTGTCATATTGTCGTATCAATATATTAGCCACATATTTCTTTACGCCGAGGTGGCATGATGGTCAGTGCACTTGCCTGCCAAGAGAGAGAGACTCAGGTTCAATCCCCGGCAGAGATAGGCTCCGACATAAGGCACATGGCTCATTAATGAAACGGTGAAACTCAACTTGTAAAGAACATGACTGGCGAACCGGAATCAATTACAATGTCGACGCTCGAGGAAAAGTTAATATCCGTTTTTAATCTGGAATTTGCAAGACATTCACATATACTAGTTAGCAGTTAAATTAGTTTCTCGTGCCGCCGAGAAGGGTCTAATTCCTATATTACACTAACCTTGATATCCCGCCTTGCCTTTTCCCTACTAACATTCTGTAACCTTCATTCTCCCTTGTGTTCTTCCAATTCGTCCTCTCTGTCGTTCTCATCCGAATCTGTCGTCTAGCGTTTTCCCGTCTTTAGAAAATCCATGGCGCTTTTCCAGATATGTCATAGGCTATCCACATCCTTGAATGATCCCACTGCCAGCCTTCTATCTCTTCAGAAGCCGCCTTAGTCCTTCTCGAACTTAGAAACACAACCGATCTGCTTGATGAAAGTCACAGCGTATGCTCTGGTTGTCAGGTTCACATTCCGTGACGCATCCCGTTTCCCTAGTTCTTCGTGCACCATCTACTTTACTATACACTTGGGTTTTTCCTTTTATTTTTCTCCGCATGATGTGTATCTGATTATTTGGTTGTTTCGGGATTTGAAATTTAAATATTGAGCACAACCCACTACAGGCAACGCTGATCGTATTCCGGCATGAACCTAAGGCCTATCCACGTCAATATGGAAGCACTATACTCGAGTTTCGCTCTCGTTTGAGCTCGTCAATAGTGCATATCCCTGACCGGATCCGGAAACAAGCCCCGGATCACGCGTGTGAAGCGGGTGTGTAACCACGCGGCACACACTGGACACACCAAATTATCACACCAGAATACCACAACGTTACCCATCGTAGGCTATGCTCAAGATTGTCCAATCGCCGCGACTGAGTCCGTCAATCGATGTGGACCCGAACGATCAGGACTTCTCACTGGCTAGGAACACCAAGCCTCCTAAATCCAGTGAGCAATAATCAAACTGATTATTTGGTTGTTTCGGGATTTGAAATGTAGTGTACCTGCCATCGCTACGTGGCACCATCCAAATATAAATGAGTATCAGATTATTTTCAGAATTTTAAAGAAATTGTATAGGAAGTCAAAGGCGACAAAGAAGGAAATTGGTCACCCTATCTCATTATGTGCTGGCCTAAAATATGCTACGTTAAAATGCTTCACAACCCAGCGGCAATATCTGCTTTGTAGCTACCTTGACGTGTATGTCAATGTTATTAATTATGTCTGCCGACTGCTTGAACTCATAGTTAAAGTTCTAGCCCTTTGCCATATCGCAGAGTTAGAGTGAACAAAAGACATTGGAAATATTGACTCACTTAAAGGGAAAAGCCCAACAGATGGGGCTGGTTATCAACCAAGATAAGACAGAATATATGGTAATTTCAAGAGACGGAATGGCTAGAAACTCTGGCCACATACAAATAGATAATATGACCGTTAAAATAACGGAAACATACAAATACCTGGGTACAATCTTCAACTGCTCCAACATAATAAGGGAAGAAATACAAACTAGAATCAACTCTGGAAATAAGATATACTATGCACTACAACATCTACTAAAATCAAAGGCGCTATCTCGTAACACCAAAATCACAATATACAAAACACTGATCAGACCAGTTGTGCCGTATGGCTCTGAAACCTGGAGTACAACGAAAGGAGACGAAGCCTTGTTACAAACCTTTGAGAACAAAATTTTAAGACGCATCTTTGGACCCATTAGGGATACACAAAGTGGAGAGTGGAAAAGAAGAAGTAACAAAGACATTTATGATCTGTTTAAGTCCCCGCTAATCACTGGTATCATGAAGGCTAATAGACTACAATGGCTGGGGCATATAGAAAGAATGGAAGATAATAGGGAAACAAAACTCGCTTACACTCAGGAAATAAATGACCGTAGACCCCGAGGTAGACCAAGAAGGCGGTGGAGAGATAATACATGTACAGACCTACAAGCACTTGGAATCAACGACTGGCAAGAGAAGGTCCACCAGAGAGACGAATGGAGACGGATTGTATTTCCAGCAAAGAACCTCAATGGCTCGGAACGCTGAAGAAGAAGAAGAGTTAGAGTGCACATAGAGCTGCATTTCAGAAAATGAAAAGTATATTATGTAATAATCACTATCATTGAATGTAAGAAAGAAAGTGCTGCAATGTTATATACAATATGTTTTGATATATGGCAGTGAATCATAAAACGCGAAGAAACATAATAGGAAAAGCTTGGAAGCCACAGGGATATGGTTCATGAGATAATTGATGCCAGCAGAGTAACTAACAGTGATTGCCTGCAAGAGACTCATGATAAAAGAACATTGTATACAACTATAAGAAAGAATTATTTTGATGAGAGGAGAGGCATTGGAAAACATCGTGCACACTAGAAAGATCAGTATGAAACGAAGCAGAGAAAGACCGAGAGAAATGATGCTGGATGGACTCAGACTGTGACCAGGAGAAATATCATGAGCAGTATTGATCCAATCACGCTCCGTGGAGAAGGCGTTACGGACGCAGTTCGTGATCCCGCATACCCGCGTTCGAAACACAGCTGACCGCGTTGTGTTTGTTTTTTACCAAATGGTATGGGTACCGGTCGTTCAGAGAGCAATATCAAACTACTGAACGTAAACTTGCCAAGAGATCACAACAGCAAAACAATGTTGGTGTTAACTGTAACGTACTGTAAAGGATATGCAACTAATTTTTTTTTGTTTAGTATTGATCCAGAAATCCGTGGAGATATACGAACGCTTACAATAGTTGTTGAGACACTTGCTGTTGAAGATAAGTGTACAGGTCAGGAGTTCACAACAAAGACACTAGTCGCCAATAAGCAATTTTAACAA
>OY992896.1:45599371-45626702 GCA_963921405.1 Cepaea hortensis
GTTGGACTTTAACGTTGACTTTTCGTTAGGAAAGCAATGGCAAACTACTGAACGTACAAGCGCCTAAACAATTGACACTGGGATTGATTGCAACGTCCTAAAAATGGTTCGTAACATTAGGAACTTATAATAGGATATTTATAACATACGTCATTCTGATATACGCACTTTGGGAACCCACGAGGGTTACCGTGTTTATGCACAAATTTGAAACCACTAGATCACAATATCCTGTTTAAAGCGAATATTCCTTACACAGTAAAACGATGCAAAACTATCACAAAACTGTGAACCAGATTATGTTCCTGCACAGTCAATGGGTATTCGGGTGACTAATAACGATAAGCTACACAACAATGAAACATTCTGGGCCCATATTAGAGGATACGCCTCTGTGCTGGCAAAATCAGGAAACCTACCCGTAACAAAATATTAATATTACGGTTAATTCTGCTATATATACAATGGGAACCCTCCAGTATTGGGGTGTTTATGAACAGTTTTAAGAACCACCGTATAATAAAGTTCTATTTTAAGCGAACAGGTGCAGACCGATGAAAAACTACTACACAATTATAAACCCTATTATTTTCCCGTACAGGTCAACGGGTGACCAACGACAATAAATTATCCCCGATGGAACATTATAGATCTATATCCGAACATGCTGTTGCAAATGAAAGGAGCA
The DNA here is from genome assembly GCA_963921405.1 of Cepaea hortensis. Taxonomy (NCBI): domain Eukaryota; kingdom Metazoa; phylum Mollusca; class Gastropoda; order Stylommatophora; family Helicidae; genus Cepaea; species Cepaea hortensis. The sequence continues at coordinate 45,600,060 of OY992896.1, forward strand.
AGAATACGAAGAACATATGAACGCAGACAACGAAAACATATTTAGCGTATCACAAGTCTTGCCAACAATATTTTACATCATCACAGAAATTACGTCACAATAAACATCATTTTAATATTAACTGTAACAACATTTCATCCATTTATTCACATTTCTTCGTCTAATGTATTAGAAGAAATAACAAATTCAGCCCTAGGCTGAAAAGGAGTGAGGTAACAATGTTTAATATCACCAGAACTGTTCAATGTTCACTGGTGAATGAAGAGACTAGAAAACATCACATAAGGGTTACATTCATCGCAAAGCGATATACACCATCAAAGTTTGCAGATGACCAAGCTATCATAACAGGCAAAGAGAAATCACTTGAAATTAATTGACATAGCGACAACCTGTATCATGAAAGCTGGATGATGGTAAGACAAAAGAGATAATTGCCAAACAAGCCCACATCATAGATATTTTGAAAGATTGTCTTCCTCGTGACAATACAGTTAAAGGGCAGTACTATGCAAAAGAGCTTACTGAATGGCTGTCAAAAGAACACAAAGGATAACACGCATTCAGAATATTCCGTGGCTTCAAGACAAAACGCCCTACTATAATGCAGAATCCAACCTTCCAGCATGCAAAAGAAAACCCCATGCACTTCACAATGAAAGCCGAGAGTATGGACACGTACAAGAAATGTCCAGTTGTTTGTTTGTGCGTATTGGGGAACGGGAGGATGCCTAAGGTGTCTTTCTGAAAGCTTACCTGCCTCTTGGGAATACTGTTAATGGGCAGTACTATGCAAATCTGCACACCGCACTAAAAATGGCTGTGAAAAGAGCACAACGGATCACTCTTACTCAGAATATCCCTAGGCTTCAACACAAGGTGCCCTTTCACAAAGCAGCTAGCAGACAAGAATGTGAGTATGGAGTTTCATCCATACCCATCCTTTCTCCGCATCCTTTTTTTTTCTTTTCCCAATTCTTACAATTTCTCACCGGAAATCATTTTGAACGTGGTGAAGAAGTCATACTGACACATAATTGGTTTAGTCCGAAAAATAGGGTGTTCTTCTTCTGCGTTCATTAGGATTTGTTTTTTCCGTGACGTGATTGCGTTGTGTCTGTTTACAGCAGAGCTGCGTTCTTGCGCCGTTAGGCCGACACATCCGACTTTTGCGGGCATTTGCTCACCGGGTTAACCTTCCCGGGAAATAGGGTGTTCTATTCCGAAGGTCAAGGTCAAGCAGTGCGTCGATTCAAGGGTGTGACTGCCTTGATGAGGTATAAAAACTAGACACAATTTCTATTCTCTAATATATTTCTTTGCCGGTCTCACTGGCTAAGGGGTTAACGACTTTCTCCGTCATCCCGTATATTCACGTAGGGTAAAGCAGCTGCGCGAGATTCGGTAGAGGATCGCGTTGCGTTGGTTACTTACGGGGGTATTGAGCCGGTCGCTCAGAAAGCAATGGCAAACCTACTGAGTGTAATCTTGCCAAGAAATCAACCACAGCGGTAAAATGCTGGTGTTAACAGCGATGCCCTGTAAATAGGATATGCGAGAGAGAAAAAACATATATATATATATATTTCTTTACATGGTCAGGGCAAATCTTGTGGCCAACCCTTGCATGCGTTGAAACATAACTGGTAAAACTTATCATAACCGAGAAACGTCACAGGATAAAGAACAGAGCCGAGGGAAGACGAAGAGAAATAGATAGATGGCTAGTGAAATGACATGATAGGTAACGGAAACAGAGACTGAGGACTGTGTGTGTTGTACCATTCCACATAAACATGTTCTGCAGAACAGTGGTTCTCAACCGGTAGGGAATTCCGCCCGGGTTTCCGGGCAGGGGGGGGGGGGGGAGGAGAATTAAAATTATTTCAAGATGGCGTTAATACAAGAACCGATTACTTGATATTGTGTTTCCCTCCATACTTTACGGTTCTGTACTTCTCACCCTTATAAAATTCATTTTATAACGTAAGTAGACCCGCAAATCATGATTTATGCAGACGTCTAGACTTGTTCTTTTATGTTATTAAATTTAGCTTTCATTTTTACGTATACTGAATAAGGAGGGGGATTTATAGGGAGGAAATACGAAAAGGGGAGAGGGGGAATGACATTCTGAAAATATGGCGAAGGAGTGCATGAGCCAAAAAAGGTTGAGAACCACTGCTGTAGAACAATGAATGTTTTTTCACAGAATATTTCGCCTTCAAACAACAAAACAATGAACACAAAATGCTCGTGTGTCCGCACACAATAATGAATAATTAGTTACAGAATTATCTTGTTTCTCTGCACACAGTAATGATTAATTTGTTACAGAATAATCTTAATTTTCTGTATACAATAACGGATACATAGTGACAGAATGGTCTTGTGTTTAAGCACACAATAACGAATAATTAGTCATAGAATGATCGTATGTTTCCGCACACAATAATGACTAATTAGTTACAATATGATATTGTATTCTCTGCATAATAATGACTCTTTGATCACATACTGATCTCATATTTCTGAGCACAATAATGAATAATTAGTCACAGCATGTTCTTAATTTTCTGTACACAATAATTAGTTGAAAATTATGTGATGCCAGTGCACAATAATGAAAAATTAGAATAATTAGTCACGGAATTATCTTGACTTTCTGCACCCAAAAATTAGTCGCGGAATGATCTTGACTTTCTGCACACAATATTGAATAATTAGTCACGTAATGATCTTGTATTTCCGAGCACATGAATGAACAGACAGTGACAGAATGCAGTTGTCTCTCACCACACGGTACATTTGTTTACTGGGTTCATATAGGAATCTGGAGGACATGTGAAGGCATTAGAGAATGCTGGGAAATTCTGCAGTGATCCAATTACGCTGAAAATAGAAAACAGAAAACATTATCTCTTTGTCATAAACTGTGATTCCGTGAATGATGCATCTGTTATAATTAACACACGAAATCGGATGCAAGATGAACTAACAACATTGTATGGGAGGTCTCACGAATTAGCATTCATAGGGGAAAACAAAGATAGACAGACTAAATCAAGCAAATGATAACCTGATCTCCCTTTGGGTAAATCTCACTTTAAGAGACAGAATCATACATCTATTTAGGTGGCAATGTAGGAAAAGAATGTGGAACAAATACAAATATCAGAATAGGAATACTTAAAGCTAGAAGAGGTTTTACAGCACTAGACAGTTTGTGGTAGTCAAAAGAAATTAAAATTAGCACTAAAATTCGAATATTCATTTCTAACGTGAAATAAGTACTATTGTATGGATCAGAAACATCGAAAACAGCTGAAATGATGTCAAGTAAACTACATAATTCACGGTAGATAATTAGTCGTGCATGCGCTAAATAGAGGGAATAAATGCTGAAAAGTAGAAACTGCAGAACTAGCTGATCTAAGAGCAGCACTGCACAAACTATGCCAAACGTCTAATAAGGTTGGAATACAATGGATCCCCTCACACTGCAACATGCCAGGGAATGAAAAAGCTGAAAGATTGGTGAAGGAAGGTGCAAGACTACCTCAGTCTGATACAGACATAACCTATGACGAGGTTCAATCAATAAATCATGTGCCATGCCGGAAAGCGTGGGCGGTCATGACTCGCCATTTCACTCGATCACCAGTGTCGTGGATCAGCTCAGTGTTCCTGTCTCGTCCATGCCATGTGGCCAAGCCATCCAGGTATTTTCCTCTCGGTCTTCCTCTTGGTCTGTTCCCCTCGATCTTGCCAGTTGTCACTAAGTTCTCCAATCCATTTCTTCTCATAACATGTCCAAAAAATGTTGACAGTCTACGTCTAATTTCTCTAATCAGTTTACGATGTTCATTTGTCTCCTGTAGTACTTGGTCATTGGTTTTTCTGTCTGTCCATGGTATTCTTTGCATTTTCCTAAGAAACCACATTTCTGCAGCAATTAGATGCTTTACAGCTTGACTGCTCATTGTCCAAGTTTCACATCCATACAAAAGAACAGGCTCTATGTATCCCCTCAACACTCTTTTTCTCGTTTCAGTTGACATCTTTTTATTGGTCAGAATGTTTTTCATCTTGCTAAAGGCTACTTTCGCCATGGCGATTCTTGTTCTAATCTCTTCAAGGCATCTCCCATCAGATGTTATAACTGTTCCAAGATAATTGTACCGGTTCACTTGTTGAAGAATATTTCCATTTACTTGTATATTACATTGTGGCACTTCTTCCTTCCTACTGACGACCATAACCTGAGTCTTTTTACAATTTAATTCTAACCCCAGTTGCTCACTGTGTACAACAACCGCATCTACTAATTGTTGGAGGTCCTGCGCATTGTCTGCAATTAATACTGTATCATCTGCATATCTAATGTTATTGATGTTTCGTCCTCCAATGCTGATTCCATTTATATCCTCTACATTTCTGAATATATTTTCACTGTACAGGGAAAAAAGATCTGGAGACATCACACATCCCTGCCTAACACCTCTCTTAATTGGCTGATACTGTCCCACTTCATTATCAATCCTTAATGCAGCTTGTTGTTTCCAATATATGATTTTTATAAGTCTAATGTCTTTCCCATCAATTTGTAGATCTGCAAGCATATCCACCATGCTGACATGTCTAATGCTATCAAAAGCCTTTGTATAGTTAATAAAGCAAAGATGTATATCCTTGTTTACTTCTATAGCACGTTCAATAACTGTTCGCAGCATATACACAGCATTTACTGTACCCTTTCCTTCTACAAACCCGCATTGTTCTTCTCCTATTTCAGGTTGTATCTTCTTCCTCATTCTTTGCATGATGATTCTTAGCAAAATCTTTGTGATGTGACTCATTATACTAATTGTTCTATGTTGATCACATTTCAAGGTTCCTGATTTCTTTGGGATTGCAATAAATATAGAGTTACATAATTCAGGAGGTATATCTCCAGTATCATATAATGTGTTCAGCAGTCTGGTGACTTGATCTAGTCCAAATTCTTCTAAAGCTTTAATCATTTCTAACGTGATGTTATCTGCACCGGGGGCCTTGCCAGCTTTCATATGCTTAAGAACATTTCGAACCTCCATCTCCAAAATTGGCCGGCTCCGTGGCCGAGGAGTTAGCAGCTTTCTCCGCTAACCCCGAATACTCTCGTCACGTGACGCGACGAGAATTAGCAGTGGTTCGAATCGCAAAAGTGACTTATGAGAGTATGGAGCCGGTCGCTCAGAAAGTCGTGGCGTGCTGATGAGCCTAATCTAGCCTAGGAATCAACATACAGCTGAAAGATGCTGGTGTTGACCGCAATATCCTGAAACAGGATGGAAACGCGGAAAAAAAAAAAAAAATCTCCAAAATTGGCGGTCCTTCATTATTAAATCTAACATCATACTGTTCGTCTCTGTTATCATCATAAAGATGTTTCACATAATCTGTCCATACCTGTAGAATCTGGTCTTTTTCTATTATGATTTTGCCATCTTCAGTCTTTAGACACCCTGTTGATGTACTTGTTCTTTTATTAGTAAGTTCCTGAATTTTTTTGTGCACTAATTTGGTATTTTGACTGTTGTGTTGGCTTTCAATTTCTAAGCACTTTTCCTCAAGCCATGCTTCTTTTTCCTCCTTACATAATGTTCTGACTTGTCTGTGAATTTCTTCGTATTTGACAGAATTATTTTTGTTGAGTCTTCTTGTTTCCATGAGGTGTAAAATTTCTTCAGTCATCCATTTCTTACGACCCACCTTCTTTAATTTTGGAATAGTTGTTTCTGCAGCCACATTGATTGAATTCTTCAACGTTTCCCATTGATCATCCACATCCTGGAATAGGATCTCTAGATCAGACAAAATTTCAAATCTGTTCTGTACTTCTATGTTGAATTTGTTTTGTATTTCCTTGTCATTACTCAATGTACACAAATCATATTTAGTGTTTCCTGTTATATACTTGACTTTCTTCAACTTTATCCTCAATGTTCCTGTGAGTAATCTGTGGTCATTATAACAATCAGCACTGGGAATTGTTTTTGCTATTGTTAATGCGTTTCTAAATCTTCTGCTAATCAGAATGTAGTAACAGATGAGGTTAACAGATTTATAAAAAGCATTATATAATTCAGTGGAAGTCAGCGCATCCAGACCTCCAGAAAGATGATGATACTACCAACCCCAATGAAGAGACCAAATAACAATCTTCAAACTCCGCACAGGATACAACCGGCTGAAATATCATATGTTCAATACTCATTCATTGGCACCTTGCCGCCTTGGCCGACGATAGTTTGTTATATTGTGCTTTAAAAAGACACAACAACTACAACCCATGGCGGTAGCAAATGTAACTGATCAGACTAATTCGCTATGTAAATGTTCGTTCACAATGGATGCATGTGAACATATGGTCATTTTCACCATCACGCATCATCTTATGTCTCACATGCTCAGTTTATGACCTATCTGCAATCATTTTCTCCTTTGTCTTTTTCCATGCGACACACTCCCAATATGCATTATCAGTGCCTGTATCAATCATGTCCCGCTTACACACATCTTTGTATCATAGTAGAGACCGACCCCTAGATCTCTTACCCATCTGTAATTCACCAAAACAGATGTTCTTTGGTATTCTACCATTATCCATCCTCCTAACGTGTCCTATCCACCAAAGTCTACGAAGAATGAGCATGAAATAAACCGTCATACAACCTGATCTTTCCAATACTTCAGTATGTGTGATTTTGTCTTGCCACTTAATACCAAATATTCTTAGCAGACACCGCATTTGAAAACCGTTTAAATGTTTCTCTTGGTGAGAGTAGGCTAACCAGGCTTCCCTGCCATAAAGAAGAGTCCAATAAACTAAAGATAAGAGATACTGATAAGAGCAACTGTTGAATTGATAAAATAACAGCTAAACACATGCAACAATAACAGCTAAACATATACAGAACAGAGAAAACTATTCGGGCCTACACTATCTCTATTTGGGAACAAACTCTATGTGGATGCCAACTAGCTCAATGAGATGGTATGGGAAATGGCTTTCACAAACCGCCCAAGCTTACTGGGGGGACATGGACTGGAATATTTTTGAAACAGAAAGTTCATCGACCAGGATAGTTTTAAAAATATTCAGAGGTTGAGCGAGAGTGCGCGACCGAATAACAGCTAAGTTACCTTCCATTGTTAACTAGTGGCTTCTCAGGGTGAGGAATGCCAGATGTAATATATACTTTGGGTTCAAGCTGTAAGGTGGACAACGGTGAACTTTGGAGGCAGGAGAATTTATGAGTACAAGCGAGGTCAGAAAAGAACACTATACTCCAAATTTATGGGAGTGGGAAAAGTACATGGACTCAGGACCATGAACCCCAAAAACAATGTTGTAACAGGGTAAAGAGGAGTTGGGTTAATGATATGATGCAGAGTAAGTATGCAAATTAATCAGGGTACGCGAGGTGCGGATTGGAGGACCTTCGTAGGATGAGAGAGAGCATGGTCACGTGATTCCAGAAAGGCGCCAACTCAAGCAGAATATATACGCGGTACAGCAGGCCGTTGGAGAGATTAGCAATCGGAACGGCTGAGTGTACATACTCTAGAGCCATTGGGACCAAAAGAAAAGCACTAGGAACTCTGACCAGGTGAACAGACCTAAGGGACAGAAGGATCTCAAAGTGTTGGGAAAAGCCGCTTGAAACAAAGTGGAGTTTGCTACTAGGACCACTGTCACATTGCAATCGGTAGCAAAAGTCATACAAGACTTGGCTAAGGACACACGTTTGATGGGATCATCCAGAGAACTGAGTCAAACAGAATTGGAAGGAGCCTGACTTTATTAGAAGGTAGCGAAATCACTCTAAGACGGGCGTGGTGATCAGACCAAAGCACCCGTCGGTAGACGAGCACGTAATCACTGGACAGGACTTTAACGTTATCATCTGAATACCTGGGTAAACAAGTGGGCGGTTATTTTACGGTGGTTCCGGTGTGCCTCCTGGGTAGATTTGTATGCTTTCTTGTTAGATTTGGGTACTTTCTCGGTATATTCCCCTGACTGATGTTTGACTAGTTACTAGCTTACTTGCATTTCCTTAGTGTTTATATTCGTTTGATGGTATTCTCTTGGTGTTAGTTATCTGACAGCATTTTCCCATATTAATTGGAATTGTTTTCGCACGATACTTTGTAATTTCTTTTGAGAAGCAAATAAACTTGATTCAGTGTTAGCTTATTCTTTTGAGTGCCATTAGTGTGGGTACTGTATTAAGAGGAAAACCATTTGACTGTTAGCGTTGATGCTACTCCGAGAGGAAGACTTCTATACTCCCAGTGCTGTTAGTAAATGACTATGAGAACTGTTGGGCTGTTGAATCTGTATTGATAGGAGATCTACTGGGCTATTAGTGTTGATTTTATTTATAATCAGAAGATAACTATCGGACTATTAGTACGGAGCCGTGACAGAGATTGCTGGCCCATAAAGTACAAGGCTCGTGCCTGTCGCATTTTGCGCATATCAGTTCATATCAAGTTTCACTCCACAGTCCCAAAAGCACATTGTTCTACACAGTGCCTGCGCTAGAGAGCATCGGAATGTCAAGAATGTTGTATCATGTCTAAAAGTAGATGTGTCACCCGATGATGGACAGTTCACGCGTTCGAATCTTATAATCTATTGGTTGACGTAACCTTGGTAGTGTTTTTGCAAGGACTGCTGGGTAGGAAAGAGCCTTAGAACGCCACATACAATTTGATATGTTTGGAAGCACGTCGTTTATTTCGTATGGAGTATCTTATATTTGTATGTCCCTCACTTGATTCAGTGTCAGAATGCCTCTGTAAAATGGATACGTAGCTGATATATGCATCAGGTAAAGCTTTGTGTATGTGAGATCTGTGTGTGAAAGTTCCAGCACGACAGAAAATATATTCTTCAAATTGGAGATAGCCGCCAACTTCTGTCCCATCTATGCAATGGCTAATTCCGTCATCACTGTCTAGAAAATATCTAACTCCATCTGATCTTCTGTTTCCAAAGAAGTGCTGTAATGTAACCATATCTGAAGCTGTGAGAAGAGGCACGTTTCAGCCCAGAACGCTGTTCTAATCTAAAACCTTATAGCTTTCTGATTGCATTTATAGCAGGTTTAGTAAAAGACATGCTGTGTCTTCTGCGCCGACCACTGCCCCCTTTTTAAATCCACGGCCAATCTTCAACACACGGGAATGCGAGAAGGAGGAATGAATGTTTCTTCCTCTTGTCTTTATACGCCAGTGGTGTGAAGAAAGATTGTGTTGCAAGACTGATTAGCATTGATGACAGGTCCAGCTTATGAAACTGCTGTGATATATTCGAACGAGTTGTAAAACGATCACCACTGTATCTTGCACCCTGGTCGAACTGAAGTCAAGCTAGCAACCCAGTACTGGCACTCCAGTGAACGAAGAAGAAGAAGATTAGTGTTGGAATGAGAGAATTAGCTTGTACTTTGTCATCTCATCTCTCTATCTCTATTTATATATGGTGTTGTCAATGGATGAGAGGCAGTGTGAAACTTCACAATGAGTACTTCACCTGCACTTCAATATTCATTCAATATATTTGACAATAATTGTATTCATTTATGAATGAAAATATTAATTATATGCTACCTTACATTATTGCTTTTATTCAACATGTGGAATGTTATTTTATTAAATCACCTCCCTGTTTGAAAAAATAAGTAAAGGAAGATACACATCATATGCTTTCATGCACTATCACTACTAACCAGCCTGGGGAATATCCTTAGTACTATTGCATCGCTGTCTGAAAAGTAAGTAAATGAAGATATTATTTCATGAATCTTCACTTCTAACCCCTATGGGATATATCACGCCAGTGTTAGAAGAAGTAAGTAAAGGAAATGACAGAGGAAGTGAGGGAGAAGAAACAGGCTAATTTAACATCTGATGCAGCCCTGATTTGGTAATGTGAGTTTATATGAATGATATGCCATCATCATCACCCTGTTCTGTACCATCGCTGTTCAGGATCAGATCTTGCTGTGTGCATTCCTTCATGAACTCTCCATCACGCATCTATTAGCCTTGTCAGTCTCTGTGTCTGTGTCCTCTGTGAGAACAACAGCCTAAACAGATCACTATGTACAAGAGCAAAAGAAGATGAAGCTTGCCAGATGAATTGACAGATGCCTGATACCAGTACAAAGAAGAGACACTGTAGCTCTCAACTTGTAGGTACTTCCTGAATCTTCTACTTTCTATCACTTATATCTGTAGCCCTTTTCATTCTTGTCAACTGGAGAACCATCATCAGCTGAGCGAATATAAATAGTATCACCATGTTTATTCACGTCAGGTGAGGAAGACGGTGTTTTCTCAGATTTATCGCAGATCTATCGCAGATCCATTGCAGATCTAGCGCAGATTACTTCAGATTACTGCAGATTATAGCAGACTATTGAAGATCAAAGTCGATAGGATAATATTAGGTGGATGGACAGATTGTTGAGTGAAGGATGGACTAAACCAGAACCAATGCCAATGATCAGCTGGAGAAAATTAGGGATTCTTGCATTGCGTCAAGTGGTCAGTTACACCGAATCAGTTCTTTCAAAAAGACTATATGTTCTTATCTTGAAGCAAAACTGTTCATAGAGGATCTGCCAACTTAATAACTCCCAGAGAATCTAGTGCTCAGTGTTGTCTAGATGTCTTTCCTGAAGCCAGCATGTCAGACCCAGTACCATCTCACCACCAACGTTATTGAACCGAATTGATTTCTCTTGAACTTTAAGGAAACATTCTTACTGCTTGACTTAATACATGAGTGTTCTTGAAATCAATGCACTTCTAATGATGGCAGAATTTGGTGGGATGTGGAACAGCGTTCATTAAACTCCCTACTTTTAATAGTCTAGGGGGAAGAGAATCATCTGTTCTTATATTCTGGTTTTGAGATGTTGGGTAACTGCCCACTAGATGATTCCTACGTTGTATGGGAAAAGATTCATTCACATGCTTTCTCTTAATGAGTATTTTACGTTTTATGTTCGTGATTGTTACTGCTGGAGTAGACATAATTTCATCCCGGTGGAGACAGACACATGATGATGATGATGGTGATAATGATGATGATGGTGATGGTGATGATGAGGATGATGAAAGAGGAGATAACTGATCTGGTAGCTAGCCTTCTGCCATTTGTCAGTGGTACTTACCTAATGCTGTTTGTAACTATGGAGAAGAGATTTATGAATTGTTGGCATGAGGCCTTTGTCTCAGGTATTCGGTCCATGTTGTGACAGCTGTACTATCAGGACGTTTGGACGGTTAGATGATGAATAACCCCTCAGTAAGCTCCAGTAACAGTTCCGAATAGATGTACATATTGAGTAGATACCTCACTCACGTTTGGAGTTAGGGAAAACTCTACAGTAGGCGACGAGTGCAAGGAAACTGGAAACACCTTCCTTTCTTCTTCCTTTTTGTTTCCTTTATTTTTAGTATGATACATTGTTACAAAATTATGGGTTTTATTACTAATGTATATCGACTCTGTTTTTTCTTCATTATGTAGGCGCTGGAGAGATGTGGATGGAGTATTTACCCGGATTTATAGTCAACATGCTTGTAATCAGAGGCGGGAAACTGGGATATCAGCCCACCTCTAATATGGACCTGCTGGAGTTTTAAAAGTGCTACTGATGACTGCCGCGCACACTGAACCTGTATGTCAGTGCCTGGGTACCTATTGGACTTTGACCATGTTGAAGTGGATTCCCTACATTTGGGAGCTTCCGGATGGTGCTCAGCTATACATTGTTTACAAGAGCCAGCGGATCTGCCTGGCCCATTTGGATTCAGAGCGATACCCTGTTTACTAACCAATTCCGGATTTACACGTTCAACTTGCCTATACAAGAGGCTCATGGATAGTCTGGGGTTCACTAGCAATTAACAGTATGGATTCGCTGACTATTTTTGCGAACTCCCAGCTTCTTTGGACTCTCATCATCCAGCATATCCCAGTCATGAGCAATCAAGCACAATACTCCAGGTCAATAATACGTGTGTGTTTAGCTGAAGGAAGATATAGCCTACATCTTTATCCAGAACAAGGGGCTAGAAATTTATGCCCAATTTCAGGTTAACTATTTTTTTTTTTAAAACACTATGGCGACTGCGATGTTCTTCTTCATTCAAGGGATACTGAAGAACTCTGTGCCTAATCTTGGATTTAGTAATACAGACAGCTGGAGAATTATACTTGTTCCACCCCGCCAGAATGCCTCTAACCCAGATACTTAACAGCTGTGACTTTGTGGATTACAGTACATTCTTGGTGGATAATATGATGGATTATCCCTTCATGATTTTAGCCTTGGATATCTGAACCGGTTGGATTACCCATTTTTGTGTGTGCAATTCCAAATTCCCTGGATACGTGGGAATATATATGCGCTGTTTTCTGGATTATAGCGAGTGGGATTATGGCCAGACTTTTTGGATGGATTAATGATGAGGAGGGAGTCATCAATAGTCACCCAAGAATTTCAGAGACAGATTAGATAGATTTTCTTTATTCATGTCTGGATGGATTGGTTTTTCACTGGTTTTGTTTTGTGGGTGACACATGTTTTTGTGAACCTTTTGTTTTGGGACTTTTGAGGAGGACTGTTTTGGTTTCATAACCTCAGTGAGTTTCCTGAATATGATCATTGCTGTTCATGTAGATGTCTCCATGGTTCAACCAACAGTTTTTTTTCCAGGACCCAGATGCTTTGACAATACAGTGGTTTGGTTTTAGTTTAACCAAACCTTGAAGTTAATTCATTGTGAGCGTCTTGTTACAAAGTTGATGTGTATAGTCATTATATGGTTGCTGTTGTTGTCTATCAGTGGTTGTTCCCATCTGTTATGTACTATAGTGATCCATTGTGTTGTTTTTGTCAAACAGTGGTTGTTCCCATCTGTTATGTACTACAGTTGTTGCATATGACAGTGGTTGTTCCCATCTGTTATGTAATACAGTAGTTGTGCATGGCAGTGGATACTTGTCATTGTGTATATATATATATATATATATATATATATATATATATATATATATATATATATATATATATATATATGTGTGTGTGTGTGTGTGTGTGTGTGTGGGGGGGGGGAGATTAAATGATGTGGGGCGGGGAACTTACACATAGACACACCTTCTTGGTAGAGTGACTTATTACTCGGGTGTCTATGGTAGAACTTCCCGGATCTCCCAGCCTTCTATAGCAAACATTTCTTTTATATTTGTGTTGAACATGCACCCTTTTCTTGCCTTGTCCAATGCTTGGGGTTTCTTGAGCCAGTATATTATTTCCTCTAGAGGGCGTGTTTGGGAATGAGACCCCATTCCAACTGGAATACCCTGAGTAAACTTGTCCTTATTATCATTTATTATCTTTAACACCTCACAATACAACACGCCCACTGAGCACTTGGGTAATGAGATCAGACACTTGGCTCTCTTGTATAAGGGCGAAAAACAAGAGCCACTGTGAGTAAGCTGCACACTTTAAAAATGTCATGGCAGTTAGACATTGCCAAGAGATTGTCTTGAGCCCGCAGCCATGGCAACATTATCAGGAAAGAGGACATAACCGTGAGTAGATAGAGCCCGTTACCTTGGATGGAATATGTCTAGAGGAAGCAAACTTTAGAAAAATGCATGAGAACGAAATTCATGGGTGTTGGTTGGCACTCATAGAAGTATAGGGAAAAACGTAGAGGAAAGAAGTAGAAGAAAAAAAGTAGAGATCACAGGAAACCAGACTCTGCTCCTTTGAGTGCTGATAAATCCACGTGTATTTATTTCTGATACTATTTCAATGGTTCCGCCGCCCTGCTACTGAGTTGAATGCATGGAGCGACACTGTGAGCTGTGGATTTCATGCGCAGTGCCGTGTATTTACATCTCTCCCCGATAGTATGTGTCGTGAACTGCATAATCGGAAAAATGGCGGCCGTCGGTTGCTGAAATAACTGGGTTTGCCTAATGCAGAAATGTGTGGCTGCTGATTTTCTGGTGCCTGCCGCTTCCATCGACGATAAACTGTATATTTCGAAACATACTTTTGTCTTGGCATTCTGGCAGCGGCATTATGCATAGTATACCTGTGAGGGCTGTTGCTTTGTCGAGACTCCTGTCTGTTCTACTTTTCACATGGGACAGTGAGGAGCATTTTATGTGATATTCACTAGCACAGGAATGGAGCATTATTGGGCAACCCTTTGCCGTGAAGTTGGAACCACGGCTAACTAACTATTTCAATTGCTCACCGAAAGCGTCCGGGACTGTGAAAACTTGTCTTGATTTTATTGATGGCTGCCTCTGGCCTGGTCACACCACACCATATCTGGTCACAAAGAGATAACACATGTGAGTTTCATATGGCATTGACTCGTATGTGTGTGCGAAATATGTGAGTGGCCTGTCCTTCTTTATGGATTCAGGTGCTGGACAATGAGTAATGCAATGGTGGCTAATGAGGAGTGAGTTTATGTGCTTTGAGTAAAGTGCTGAGAATATATTAAACAGGAAAGAACAAATGTTGAGGTGCTAACAACTGCGAACGTCACAAGATCATTAATCGAAACAATCAGAGAATCGTCTTCTAGTTCGTATATTTTCAGACGACATTGTGAATTTACCCCAAAAAGGCAGCAGTCAACGGGAGCCTGTTGACATCCCCATAGAGATTGACTTGGTGAGTTACACTGTTTCGTCAACTTTTGGTTCAGTCAATTATGAAGTCAAAGTCAATTATATGGGGTATGTCAACAGAGAGGTTCAACTAGTGAGTTAAGCCTTATATCGGTAATTGCCTTCGCTATAGAAGAGAGACAAGAGAAAGAAAGGTGTGCGTGGAAATCTTCAGCAACTGGGCAACAAATAACATTATTAGCAACATCACCAGTATTTTTATTTTGCGTTCTTTCGCTTTGAACTTGAGCGTAGTCCGAAATCTGTTACTGCAACTAGTAGTTGCTACTACTAACGAGAGCACTGGACTGAATTTGAATGAGGGTTACTAGTGTATCTCGCCATTATGTGAACCCTCTGCGACTGCTGAGGTACTTGTAATTTACTTCCCCATGTCAAGGACGAGAAGTCATCATTTAAGCCCAACTGACTGGCTTGTGGAGCAAACTCTCTACGCCAAACAACCCATCTACCAACCAACTAATAAACCAACCTACCAGCAACCCAATCAACCAACCAACCAACCAACCAATCTTTTGGAACAGAAACATTCAATGTATTGTAGAACCTCCAACATGCCTGATTTTGAGTATTTCCCTCTGGAGTCCTGCAGTCTCTTTACTTATGTACTCATTATATAACTTTTGGGTGACAAGAGGGCTTTATCAATTTACCTGTGCAAAGTTGATAAAGAAGAGCTGATCGCTTGTAAACTGCAGCAAGCCAGGGAGCCTGGGCGCAGCATCCTCGTGTTGATCAACGTATTTCCTGTAGGCCTGAATAAAGATGGACAACAGATATGAGACATTGCTGTCACAAGCTGCATTGAAAGGGTATTATTGAACTATGTGGCTATTTTGTGTCCATAATAAGTGTTCCTTGAATAATAACCACGCATATAACAGATAAATATACATTCATGGCAGATACTAACTTAGGGGTCTTTATTCCCATTGGTGCAGAGGTTCTCAACCAAACCAAGACAAGCTGTCCTATCTTGTGCAATCTCTTGCAACTCCCACAATGGCCTCCCTATATTATTCGTCACAGACAGCATTCGGAAGTCGCCCTTCACATCACTCGCCTGGATTAACACATCTGTCCATCATCATCATCATCATCATCATCATCATCATCATCATCTTCATCATCATCATCATCATCATCATCGTCATCATCATCATCATCATCATCATCAAGTGCCCTGCCAGCCGGCGTAGGCGTTCATGGCTCTCCACAGATCTCGGTTTTTGGTTTTCTGGATTAACTCTGCTGCTGATATTCCTCCATGCCACCGTCTCAATCCATTCTGCACCATTTCTCTTGGTCTGCCTCTGCCTCTCTTCCCCTCGATCTTTCCAGTTGTCACAATGCCTCTCTTCTCATCACATGACCGAAGAAAGATGTTTGTCTCTTTCTTATTGTCGTATATAATGTTCTAGTTTCATTAGCCTGTTTCAGGCAGTCGTTGTAAGTTACTCTGGCAGCCCAAGGAATACGCAACATTCGTCTCAGGAACCACATCTCTGTTGCTTCTAATTTCTTCTTAATTTGTTCATTTACATTTCAAGATTCACTGCCAAATAGCAAAACTGGATCTACATAGCATTTTAGCACTCTCTTTCTTACATTCAGTGATAGTGACTTATTGCATAAGAAACTCTTCATTTGCTGAAATGCGGCCTTTGCCTGCCATATTCTGCTCTTAATCTCTGTTGTACATCTTCCATCTGATGTTATAAATGCCCCTAGGTATCTAAAATTATCCACTTGGTTAAGCATTTTTCCTTCTATTTCTATGTCACATTTTGGTGTCACCATTTTCTTTGATATAACCATTGTTACTGTTTTCTTGATATTCAAGGAGAGTCCTTTCCTTGCACTCTCTGTTACTACAGTGTCCAACAATTGTTGTAGGTCTGTTGATTTATCCGCCACCAATACTGTGTCATCTGCATAGCGTATATTATTTATAGTATAACCTCCAACTAGTATTCCTGGCATCTCTTTGATCTCTCTCATTATTACTGCGCTATACAGGGAGAAGAGATCTGGTGACAAGACACACCCCTGTCGTACTCTAACTTTATCTGTTCCTAACTACCCTCTTTATTTCCCATTTTAATTGCTGCTACTTGGTTCCAGTAAATATTCTTTATTATTCTTAAATCTTTCCCATCAGTGTTGATATCTTCCAAAATTTTAATCAGTTCAGCATGTTTCACTTTATCAAAAGCCTTAGTATAATGTATAAAGCACAAATATATGTCTTTCTGTTTCTCTATTGACCTTTCTATTAGTGCCCGTAATGTATATATTGCGTTGTTTGTGCTCTTTCCCTCCAAAATTCCATCCTGTTCTTCACTAATTTCCATTTTTATTTTCTTTCTGGTTCATATCGGAGTAAAATGTAACGAACAAACAGACCATCTGGAAAATAATACGAAAATACAAACGGGAAGAAGCATGGACACGTCTGATATAGTCAACGCAGTACGCACTGGGTTGGCGGATACCTGCGAGACTCTAATGCTCGCTCGCCTACATGAATTGAGAGTGAAGCCAGGGCAGTCACGCCAATGCCGCCGTCGAGGTAAAAAGAGAAGATATAACCAAATCTTCATGGAAGCATCGCTGTGAGGTCTTAGATATGAGTTTGCTACTGTCTGAAATTAGTCAGTTCTACCTGCTTTCTGTTAGCGCCAAATATTGAGTCTTAGTCAGATATGACTGAGCTACCGTATGACAGTAGACAGTTCTACCTGCTTTCTGTTAGAGCTGAATGTTCGGCGGCGATCACCAAACCCGACACTCCACATTCTACCAACGGCTTCGGGCGGAGGAGTGCAATTGGGAGAGTACAAGCCTTACCCTAGTGCCAGGAAATGCAACCTAAAGACTAAATGTCATGGCAGGGCAGACCAGGCCCTAAGCCTTGGTCGGCAACTGGTCTAGGATGGAAGCTTCGCCAGGCGGACAGTTAGAGAATTGCTTTGCTGATCCGTTAGCTTCTACAGCTGGTCTTGTTCCAGATGCATTGGTGTTACCTTTCCTCTGAAGTAAACTAGGTAGGCAGAGAGAGGGATCATGCCTCATGGGCAACACATGGTCTCTAAATCCAGCCCAGACTTTGTGTTATGGAGAGGTATAACTCCATTTTACAAACTATCGTCTATCAAGACGGCAAGGTGCCAGTCATAAATTGAAGCATTGAGCAGAAATATGTGGGCTGGCTGCTGTATCGGGGTATTGAGTCAGCGCTGACAAGCCCAATGTGCAGTGACGTCGTTCGACATAGTATAATATAACAATTATATCTGTCTCTAAGCCTCTCCTTCTTCTCTGGTTAGACCTTCCTCTATTTGGTTTGCCCCGTGGGTTGCGGAGAAAGGGTTTCTGGTTTTCGCTGTTTCAACCTTTCTTCATGTGTGTCATATTTAGCACCAGCGTCATTTCTCCACCAGTTAATTCCCTGGAACATATATCATCATCATCATCATGTGCCGATAATGTAGGCAGTCACGGGATGACAGTTGACACTATCACCAGGCTGTTGGATCAGTTCTGTGTTCGTCTTCCAATTATTTCAAGTGGACAAGGCACCCCGATATTTACGAGGGGCTTCAAATGAAAACCATAAAAGTGTTATTCTTTTTGATTTGTTTTGGTGAATATATTCTAAAAAAGTACAGAACAAATGTATCATTTTTCAATATAGTCACCACCGCGTTCAATGCAAATCCACCAGCGCCGATAGAGTGATTGGGTTCCTTAGAAAACAATGTTCTTGGTCACGCGTGTAACCACTTATGCACCACCTGCTATACGTCTTCGCAGAAGTCAGGCCGTTTTGAAACTTCTATTCCTCCCATACACTTGCTGGACTGACAGGCATGCCTCGCCTTATAGGACCTTCATTCGCCGATGAATTTCTACAGGTTTCACCCCTTCACCGATAAAGCAACGGATTACAGAACGCTGCTCCTCTTTGCTGCATGTCATAAGTGGTGCGGCCATCCTTAAAATATTATTATGACGTCACAGTGTTCGTCAGCACTGTGATGTCATGTGCTTAACCCCCTTGACATCCTTAACAACAATATTGACAGGTTACAAGATAATGGCATGGTTATTGTAATTTCTATCACACTTTTCAGGTTTTCACCCCCCCCCCCCCACCAATTTGTATCTTTCCGTCGTCTCCTTGATGTTTTCCCTTTAATTTTTCCAGTTCATTTCTTCTCAAAATATGCCCAAGAAATCTTGACTGTCTACATCTAATTTATCTATTAAATTTATTGTTTTCATTTGTGTGTGTGAGTGTTGTTTTTTTTTTTTTGTTTTTTTTTTGTTTTTGTTGTTGTTGTACTTGCTCATTGATTTCTCTGTCCGTTCATGCCATTATTTGCGTTTTCCACAGAAACCACATTTCTACTACCTTTAGATATTTCCCAGCGACACGCTAGGAAATTAAACCACTTCCACACAGTCTGCCTAAGGAAGCTACTGGAGATTAAATGGCAAGACAAGATCCCAGACACTGAAGTCCTAGAAAGAGCGTCCATGCCCAGTATCCACACTCTACTGATGAAGAATCAGATTCGCTGGGCTGGTCACTTTACTCGCATGCCAGATCACAGGCTCCCTAAACGAATTTTTTACAGCGAACTGCGTTGTGGTAAACGTTCCCAAGGCGGCCAGAGGAAACGCTTTAAAGACCTCTGAAAATCTCTCTGAATGCTTTTGGAATTCATCATGACACCTGGGAGACTGCAGCCAGAGACCGAAATTCGTGGCGTGCATCATTACACAAGGGTGCAGTCATATGTGAGGCAACGAGGACTGCAAGAGCTGTAAAGAAAAGGCAGGACAGAAAGACCACTGCAGGAAATCCTCCTCCAGAAACGTCAAGCATTCTTTGCCCACAATGTCAAAGAACTTTTAGAGCCAAAATAGGCCTTATCAGACATCTTAGAACCCACGGCTCCATACTTTCAACGCCACTGGATGAAATGAATGGTCATCATCATTCTTGATGGACAAACAACACAACAGCTTGTCTGCTCATTGTCCATGTTTCACATTCACATAACAGTATAGGTTCTTTACAGCACATCAACCCTGTTTTTCTCACTGCAAATGAAACAATGCCTGGTCTCTTCTTAAATTCCCCATGCGTAATTCTGTTATGCCACATGTTAATCTATTCTGCGCAATCACAAGTTAATGAATATATCGTAGGTCTCGGCATTATGATATGGGGTAGCCTGTTACCTTAACACCCACCCCTCCCCCTCAACCCCACCCCCACCCCGCGCCAGAAAATTTCCCAAAAATTCAGAAATTGATCCGCCATCCATTGTATGAAGTTGTGCAGACCCCATCGATGCACTGGTATAGGAATGACCCAGTTCTATCCCTGCTGGTGATTGTTCAACAATCTGGAAATACCCGGTCGGCTAATGGACAAGATACCTGTTTTATGTGAAGGCCACGTGACCTTACCAGTCCCATGTGTTTACAACACATTGAGGGTCTTTTCGGTCAAACATAGGCCTAGCACCATATACCTAACACGGATCGTAGAGTGAAGAGGGTCGGTTATATAGTTAGTTAGTCGCGGTTCCAACTTCACGGCAGCTGGTCGTCCTAATTATGCTCCATTCCTGTGCCAGTAAATATCACACAAAATGCTCCTCACTGCCCCATGTGAAAAGTGGAACAGACGGGAGTCTCGGCAAGGCAACAGCCCGCATAGGCATAATGCCGCCGCCAGAATGCCAACACAAAAGCCCTCTACGAAAAACACAGTTCATCGTTGATGGAATCGGCAGTCACCAGAAAGACTTCATTGACCCGGTTTTATCCCATATGGCTTGGTCTCTATCCCCAGGGCAACCCGCCGAAAGCGTCGCACAAAGCGCGAAATCCGTAGCTCCAGCTACGACCCACAGGAGTCTCCTGAAAAATGCACTCGTGAACCGAAAAGGCAAACCAGTCAATTCAGCAACAGCCGGCCGCCATCGTTCCGAACATGCAGTTCACGCTACGGTTATTTCTGACCATTCACCCGGGTCATGACATTAGTCGTACAGTATCTCCTAACTACACAGATACATAACTAGGGTTGTAATTTTCTTTGCCTTTGTATGTGTCCTAATATAGGTTTGATCTTTAACAAGTTTGTTTTTCATGTGTGTAAATGCTTAACCCTCCCCCCCCCCCCCCCCACACCACGGTTCAAACACAGCTGCTGGCGATTTGGCAGTAGAGCAACTTGCGTTGGCTGACATACAATGGTGTGAATGCAGGTCATTCAGAAAACCATGGCAAACTACTGACCGTAAACGTCCCAAGAAA
The DNA here is from genome assembly GCA_963921405.1 of Cepaea hortensis. Lineage (NCBI taxonomy): Eukaryota > Metazoa > Mollusca > Gastropoda > Stylommatophora > Helicidae > Cepaea > Cepaea hortensis. Next base: position 45,621,190 of record OY992896.1, read on the forward strand.
TCACAAACTGCCAAATATTGTTAGGGTTGACTGCGACGTCCTGTAAAGGATATGCAGTTAACTTTAAATATATGGCATCTTTCGTCACCATTGGGTAGTACGGCGTGTGCTGAGTATCTCCATCTCATCGCAGTACGGCGTGTGCACGGCGTCTCCGTCTCATGATGGAGAAGGGTCTCGATCCATTGCCAGTTCCCTGCCTCATGTATTTTCATACACAAATAAACTTCCGTGTCTTGCGCCCATCTTCGTGCTGCTCGACCAGAGCCTCTTATTCCAGGAATCACGCATTTTATCACTGTTCTGTCCAAACGTCTGTTACATTTAAAATGCTGAATGTTGTTTTCAGTTTCCGAGGCATGAAGCTCTGTGTGAGCCAGTTTCCTTAGATGTTCACATTATGTGAGATGCCATTATTCGTCTGGCTGGTCAACTGTAATATAAGAATGTTTCTGTAACAGTTATGTTCAAAAGTCCCGATTGACTTTTCTAGTGCTCGCCAAATGTCCACGCCCGACACCCATATGTTGCCACATCTTTAGGAAACGTGAGTATCTAGCTCACCCCAGCTGCACAGGCAGTACATTTACTGTCCTTCACAGTTGTTGGGCATCAAAGTAGACATACACAAACACACAAGCGCACACATACACACAATGATATGCACGTATATATAGTTACGTACACACAAAACAAGACTGCTTCTAGTGAGACAAACCCACCATGTAAGCTTCTTTAAGACCACCATTGTCAGCAATATTTTCACCTTGATTGAGGATCCCATTCAGTTTCATGTTGACCTCCGGTAGAGTGTAGTTGCTGTACTGGTCAATTATGCACTGTGCCCGTTCCTGGATAGAATTACAATAAAGCCATCAAGACAGCCAGAAAGGTGCACCACATATCTGAGGATGCTTTGTGTATCACAGAGAAACAAACATCATTTATGTTGTAACAGCTCCGTGGCCAAGTGTTTCGGCGCAGTTCATAATCACGCATACCGCGTTCGAAAACAGCTGCGGGTGATTTGGCAGCAGACCGCCTTGCTTGTTTTTTTTTTACGAAATGGTATGGGTGCCGATCGTTTAGAAAGCAATGACAAACTACTGGACGTAAACTTGCCAAGAGATCACGAACAGCAAAACAAAAACAAACAACAACAAAATGCTGGGGTTGACTGCGATGTCCTGTAAAAGTTATGCAACTAACTTTTTGTGTGTAGCAGTTTACAAGATTAATAGAAAAAGACACAGGGGTCTGAAGAGGGAAAACATACTACACTGTGTGAACATTGCCTAGAACAGTGGTTCTCAACCGGTGGAGGAGGGAAAATTTTAGGGTTTCCGGGGGGGGGGGGGGGGGAATTAAGATTATGTCAAGATCGCGTTAATATTAAGAACCGATTACTTGATATTGTTTTTCCCTCCATACTTTACAGTTATATACTTCTCGCCCTTCTGAAATTCGTTTTATAACATAAGTAGGTCCGCACATTTTATGTAGACGTCTAGACTTGAACTAGTATGTGTTATTAAATTTAGCTTCCATGTTTACGTATACTGTGCAAAAAAAAAAAGGGGGGGGGGGTGGATTTATAGGGAGGAAATACGAAGGGGGGGGGGTGTGAGGAATGACATTCTGAACGCATGGTGAAGGGGTGCATGGGCCAAAAAAAGGTTGAGAACCACTGGCCAAGAGGCTTGATTGCTCATCGGCCCAGACTGGAGAGAGAAAGTGGGGAGGAGGAGGGGTGGTTGGAGGGTGAGCAGTTTGAACATTGGGGTTATAGCGGTAGAAAACAAAGTAACAGCCTGGCTAGAGGCACAACGGTTCACACACTCGTGGTTTCTCAGCCACTCTATAAGTATACTAAGGAACATAGAGATGGGTTGAGCCAGAAGTCAGTCGTTTGAAACTCTGAGAAATTCAAGACTGACTAATGTTTCTTTCTTATGCCAGGGTCGACGGATGTAAGAGGACACTGATGACTAATGTTTCTAATCAGTTTGGTCTTTAATATTATTTTAAAATTATGCTGAAATATTGGTTCGACCTTTTTCTCCTTGCTTGTCAATCTTATCTACAATCTATCACTTTACTCCACTTACTACTTCTTCGAGCCTTGCATTCAATGCGTCCATTATGATTTCTCATTCTAAATTCTTAAACATCATGAGCTCTTCCATAACCTCCTCCAGTCTCATTCCAAGCGAGGTGTCATCTACTTCTGTTTTATTTTTTTCATTAAAGCTACGTTTTGGTATTCGTTGCAACGTGTGTATTACTAATCCATGATTGTGATACTTTAATTTTCCAGCTTAGTATTAATGTGTTTTGTTCACTGATGAAGGCATGTATTGAACTCCCGCTTCTCCATGAAGATACGCTTCGTTTAGTCCAGCTTCCAGGTCATTTTGTTTGCGTTCCATCGCTTTCCCAGTTCAGCTACTCCACGAGCTCACCTCTGGCACCTGGCCATCTTGACAGACGATAGTTTATTACACTGTACTTAAAAAAAGGGCATAATAACTACAACCCATGACCGCAGCGAATGTGACTGATCCGACCAATTCACGCGGTAAATGTTCGTCCGCAATGTATGCAAGAAACACATGGTCATTTTCACCATCACGCACTATCTGACGTCTCAGGCGCTCGGCGTGTGACCTATCAGCAATCATTTTCTCATTAGACTTTATTCTATTTCTGATTTTTGCCCTCCGTGCATTGTGATCAGCGGTAGTTTGCTCCCAAGTGCAATGTCAATGACTGTATCAATCACGTCCTTCTCACACACGTCTTTGTAACGTAGCAGAGACCGACCTCGAGATCTTTTACCCATATGTAATTCCTGCCGCATATGAAAGCTGTTTAAACGTCTCTTGGTGTGATTAAGTTGAGCTAGCTTCACTGCCATAAAGAGTACTAAGGACAAAGGCTTGATAGGCCAGGACTTATGTGTTGGCAGTAAGCATCTCATTCCCCCAGACTCTTTTTTGTTAACCTATTCATTGTTATTGCTTCCTTACTAATACTGATGTTGATTTACTGATCTAGGGATAATGTATTGTTTACCTCTGATCTGTTTCACCAACTATTCGAGCCTACCAACGGACTGAACATGGCAGCATAATTCTCCTTGAAAACGATGTATGAACAGTTGTCTTCAGCGGAACTTAGGTCCATTACCATCTAAGGTTAAACTCTCCTCTCTTTGGCTATTCTATGTTCTTCAATGGATGCGTTTTAATGCTTATTGTTTCTGCTTTCGTTGTTGTCTATGAGTAGCTTCATGAGTGATATATGAATGAAGTAATCTAAGACTTATCTCCGTAATCTCGTATACTCTCGTAAATAACGTGTCGACGGTGAGAATCAGCAGTGGTTCGAATCGCGTCGGTAACTTACTGGGTATCTTCTTCTTCTGCGTTCATTAGGATTTTTTTTCCGGATGTGACTGCGTTTTGCCTGTTTACAGCAGAGCTGCGTTCTTGCGCCGCTAGGCCGACACATCCGACTTATGCGGGTATTTGTTGACCGGGTTAACCTTCCCGGATGTGAGCCGACCACTCAGAAAGCAATGGCAAACTAATGAGCGTAATCTTGCCAAGAAATCAACAATCAGCTGAAAGATGCTGATGTTGACAGCGATGTCCTGTAAAGGATATGCAAACATTTATTATTATCAATGTAAGAGAGCAGAGATATAAGAAATGGCGGAATGTCAGACGGGCCAGCGTGCCCAATTCTTAACCCTTTGAACAGAAAGTTTGTTCGTTCGTTCGTTAGTTCTTTCCCTCCCTGTGTCTTTCTAAAGACGTGTTTATCGTTATTGGATACCGCACGTCAAGGTTTTCTCATTCTGGGGGTAGCCAGCCTTAAACCAAACTTCCTTATTTGCCTCTTATGATACACTTGATGAGTTATTTTGTCACCAGTTTCTTCTCTTTTAACAGATAAGAAAAGAAGATTGATAGATTTGTGACCAGCCAACCTGGCTAACAATTATGCTAGAATTCTAAGGGAGATAAGTCAAGAAGTGTTCTTATGTCAAATAATCTTGCAATTATCTCCCCCATATCAGCAACGATGTTTTGTCCCAGTGGCCCGGTTTATAAATTAGACTGCAGCTCCGTCGCATAACGTTGTATTCACTCACGGATTTATTAAACAATTTTACGTTCAGTAGTTTGCCATTGCTTTTTTAACCGGAAGTCAACACTGAAGTCAAGCTAGCCGGTGCATGAAACGAAACCACTGCATCGCCGTTACAAGAAATCGTTTAAGCGCATTCAGCCTCTCAGCCACGCAGACCACACTTTGTTGGAAAGCCACGGTAGTACAGCGGCAAGCATGTCTGCCTGTCCATGCGATGGTCATGGGTGTGAATTAGCATTGAGGTGGATTTTTAAACCGACATGGGATCCCAGGTGGACCCATCCTAAACTTGGGTATAAGATGTTCTGGTAAGTGACGGCAGACAGCATCATATTGTCCACATCATTCATGGGGGAACGACTGGTCTATAGGAATGTGAGTCTACCATCATATACTCAATTCAACACACTGAAAGGCGTGTACAACTGTTCTTCATTTTTGTCTTTTACTTGACAAGTTTTTCAACAGCGGTTGAGGTAACCCAATGGAACGTACAGCCGGCAGGAAATGACGTGTTAGGCCTTTGAACATTCTGGAACACGGCACGGTGATATAGGATATTAATAAAAAATATACGTATTGTTTGCTGCTCAAAGAAGTAGAGCAAAGAATTAGAGACTAGAGGACGAAAAAGACAATATAAAAATTGAAAGTCTGGTGAGTCTTCTAATCTCTACTTCTGTCCTCTATTTCTATGAGCGCCCAACAATTCGTGTGCGTTTATTTATGTGCTGTCTTAGTGGCCTCAAAGGGTTCCCTAATTGATATTTATGAGATCGGATGACCAGTTCCCTTCTTCGATTCCGTTCCTTCCAAGACAATTCCTAGAAAATTGTAGAAACTTTGTGGTTACCATCTTTACAAGACATAATCCTCCACAGAACCGCACTAGTTTGGCAAAGGAATGCCACCATTGCTGGAGATAGAACCTGTGCCACTGTCTTGGCAAGCGAGCGAGCTAACTACTACGCCACCACGACTCCCGCTTAGCATTAAGGTAAAGGTAGTCTCTAGGCAATGGCAAACTACTGAACGTAACACCTTGCCTAGTACATCAACACCGTCCTGCAAGGGATATGTAACATTTAAAAAAAAGTCTCTAGGCACATACAGTTGTTGGGGTGGTGTAGTGTTACAGTTTCACATTCTGTTGTTGGGGTGGTGTAGTGTTACAGTTTCACATACAGTTGTTGGGGTGGTGTAGTGTTACAGTTTCACATACAGTTGTTGGGGTGGTGTAGTGTTACAGTTTCACATACAGTTGTTGGGGTGGTGTAGTGTTACAGTTTCACATACAGTTGTTGGGGTGGTGTAGTGTTACAGTTTCACATTCTGTTGTTGGGGTGGTGTAGTGT
>OY992896.1:45626902-45664402 GCA_963921405.1 Cepaea hortensis
GAGTGGAAGGCGCACTGACTTTGTCGTGAGCAGTCGCCCACCAAACCTCAGCGTAGACAGATCGCAGCCAACAGGCTGATGTAATTTTGATGTCAATATTCGCGGCCAGTGCGGACATCTGCAGTCAAGGTTGTGATTCTTTAATCACAGGTTAGTTGAGTACTTATTCTATTATTTAATTGTTGTCGTAATGCCGTGCTGATTCCCGGAGGGAATTAATTGCCGTCGTAAAGTTGAGTTGTCGCGTAGCGTTATCCGTTACAGTTGGCGGTTTGCATTTTTAAGTAGGCTTTATCGATCAGCAATGTAATGTGTTACCTGACGGAACAAGCCGTATTCCACAGCGATTGGTGTGTAAATAAAATAGGCCGAACGATGTGCTTTACAGTGTGTAGCAGTTACGGGTTTGGTTTATTCATTACGCAGGCAAGGCGACCGTTTGTCAGGCATTACATCAACATGCTAGACGCTGTAAATGATAAGGTAGAGCTTATTATTAGAAATGTGTAAGGTGCTTCGTGACATTAGAATGGTAACGTAATTGTTCTATCAGTGATGGTGATTTTTCGAGGAATCAAGGTGAAATCAGCAGTGGTGTATTTGCTGTGTGCAGATAGCAGTGTTATTCCGCGTAAGCCGAATGGCGTTGCATCGGTAGGATAACAATTGATAAGAAGTATTCATGATACTATTGTTACTGCTTGTTGTCATGTCCGTCCGCAAGGATGACCTTGCGTGTTCCATCGTACGTTTGTCTAGGCAGCGGGAGGTAGGCCGGTACCCCCAACCCGATCGGTAATAGGTCCGACCCAATGCAATCGTGCATATCCGATGAGTGAACATACCCGAACGAGGGTGATGCGGCACGCCGTAATTCGAGGCCGAGGTGTCTAGATAGATCGAGGTTTGAACCTAACCGTTTCTGTCTCTAATATTCTACTCTTCTGGAACCCTGACTCGGTTCATGGAGTACTTGGAGTACTGCCGTGAAGTAGTAGTATAGGAGGGGCATAACCCCCCCCCCCCAAAAAAAAAAAAAGGTGGAGCCAGAGTTTGGTAGTGGAGTCTGGAGGTTTGCTACATTGGATGACGTGACTTAAGTCGTCAAGGGACAAGGTACACGAGACCCACAGTAGCTGTGGGAAAGTGTAATGGTGGATGGCCACCACAGCTGTGCTCGACCGGCACAGGTATGACTGACCTGAAAGATAGTCAGTGAATACAAGGGCAACTCAGGATCTGGGGCAGGGATCCCAGACCTGACACTATGGCTGTGATATGATTTTGTTAGTTAAATCAAATCAAATCAAATCAAATCAAATCAAATCAACTTTATTAGGGTCACAAATTGGGCGCGCAGGCCCGTCTTACATTCGGCCCTTCCAATCACTCGTCTTTCGTTCATCAAGAGCATTATACATTTACATAGGAAGAAAAATAAACATTGTGAAATGAATGTTGTAAACATAAACAAGGCTAAACATTGAGAAAAATGTGTACATAAAAAGTATGTGACGTAAAAGTAGTGATGCCAGCGCGTCCCACACACACACACACACCACACACTCTCCCTCTCTCTCTCTCTCTCTCTCTCTCTCTCTCATTCACTCTCACTCTCACTCATTCACTCACACACACACACTCTCACTCATTCACTCTCCCGCTCACTCATTCACTCTCCCGTTCACTCATTCACTCTCCCGCTCACTCATTCACTCTCCCGCTCACTCATTCACTCTCCCGCTCACTCATTCACTCTCACTCATTCTGTCTCTCCCGCTCACTCATTCACTCTCCCGCTCACTCATTCACTCTCCCGCGCTCACTCATTCACTCTCCCGTTCAATCATTCACTCTCCCGCTCACTCATTCACTCTCACTCCTTCACTCTCACGCTCACTCATTCACTCTGCCGCTCACTCATTCACTCTCACGCTCACTCATTCACTCTCACGCTCAATCATTCACTCTCACGCTCACTCATTCACTCTCACGCTCACTCATTCCTTCTCACGCTCACTCATTCACTCTCACTCATTCACTCTCACGCTCACTCAATCACTCTCACGCTCACTCATTCACTCTCACGCTCACTCATTCACTCTCACGCTCACTCATTCACTCTCCCGCTCAATCATTCACTCTCACTAATTCACTCTCCCGCTCAATCATTCACTCTCACTAATTCACTCGCCCGCTCACTCATTCACTCTCCCGCTCACTCATTCACTCTCACGCTCATTCATTCACTCTCCCGCTCACTCTCACGCTCACTCATTCACTCTTACGCTCACTCATTCACTCTCACTCATTCACTCACACTCATTCACTCCCACACACATACACTCTCACTCATTCACTCTTCAGCTCACTCATTCGCTCTCACGCTCACTCATTCACTCTCCCGCTCACTCATTCACCCTCACGCTCACTCATTCACTCTCCCGCTCACTCATCCACTCTCACTCATTCACTCTCCCGCTCACTCATTCACTCTCACGCTCAATCATTCACTCTCCCGCTCACTCATTCACTCTCACGCTCACTCATTCACTCTCACGCTCACTCATTCACTCTCACTCTCACTCATTCACTCTCACGCTCACTCATTCACTCTCACGCTCACTCATTCTGTCTCTCATTCACACTCACTCACTCTCTCACTCAAACTACAATAATGAACATAAGTTTAGATTATACATGATAAAATCAAATGGTATTTAACTTATAATATGACAGATGAGAATACACAAACATATGGATTCGCGTGTTACATGACATGCATCTGCTCAGCTCTCTCTCTCTCACTCTCTCACTCTCTCTGTGTATTCTTTCATACACACACACTCACACGCATGCGTACGCTCACACACACACACACACACTCTCTCTCTTTCTCTCTCATTCACTCTCACTCTCACTAATTCACTCTCCCGCTCACTCATTCACTCTCACGCTCACTCATTCACTCTCACGCTCACTCATTCGCTCTCACGCTCACTAATTCACTCTCCCGCTCACTCATTCACTCTCCCGCTCACTCATTCACTCTCCCGCTCACTCATTCACTCTCCCGCTCACTCATTCACTCTCACGCTCACTCATTCACTCTCCCGCTCACTCATTCATTCTCCCGCTCACTCATTTACTCTCCCGCTCACTCATTCACTCTCCCGCTCACTCATTCACTATCCCGCTCACTCATTCACTCTCACGCTCACTCATTCTGTCTCTCCCGCTCACTCATTCACTCTCCTGCTCACTCATTCACTCTCCCGCTCACTCATTCACTCTCCCGTTCAATCATTCACTCTCACTCATTCACTCTCACTCATTCACTCTCACGCATTCACTGTCCCGCTCAATCATTCACTCTGCCGCTCACTCATTCACTCTCACACTCACTCATTTACTCTCACGCTCACTCATTCACTCTCACGCTCAATCATTCACTCTCCCGCTCACTGATTCACTCTCCCGATCACTGATTCACTCTCACGCTCACGCATTCACTCTCATGCTCACTCATTCCTTCTCACGCTCACTCATTCACTCTCACTCATTCACTCTCACGCTCACTCATTCACTCTCACTCTCAATCATTCACTCTCACGCTCACTCATTCACTCTCACGCTCACTCATTCACTCTCCCGCTCAATCATTTACTCTCCCGCTCACTCTCACGCTCACTCATTCACTCTCCCGCTCACTCATTCACTCTCCCGCTCACTCATTCACTCTCCCGCTCACTCATTCACTCTCCCGCTCACTCTTTCACTCTCACGCTCACTCATTCACTCTCACGCTCACTCATTCACTCTCACTCATTCACTCACACACACAGACACTCTCACTCATTCACTCTCCCGCTCACTCATTCACCCTCACGCTCACTCATTCACTCTCACTCATTCACTCTCCCGCTCACTCATTCACTCTCACTCATTCACTCTCCCGCTCACTCATTCACTCTCACGCTCAATCATTCACTCTCCCGCTCACTCATTCACTCTCACGCTCACTCATTTACTCTCACGCTCACTCATTCACTCTCACGCTCACTCATTCACTCTCACGCTCACTCATTCTGTCTCTCATTCACACTCACTCACTCTCTCACTCAAACTACAGTAATGAACATAAGTTTAGATTATACATGATAAAATCAAATGGTATTTAACTTATAATATGACAGATGAGAATACACAAACATATGGATTCGCGTGTTACATAACATGCGTGTTACATGACATGCATCTGCTCAGCTCTCTCTCTCTCTCTCTCTCTCTCTCTCTCTCTCTCTCTCTGTATTCTTTCATATACACACACTCACACGCATGCGCGCGCTCACACACACACACTAACACATCAACTCTCCCACTGTCTCACTCTCTAACACACAATCCTACACACACACACACACACACACACACACACACACACACACACACACACACACACTCACTCTCTCAATCACACTCTCTCACACATACACGTACACATGAACGCATGCACGCACGCACACACTCCCTCACTCACTCACACATACACGTATGAATGCATGCACTGACACAATCACTCTCTCCACACACACGCATGCACACACGCATTCACTCTCTCCCTCTCTCTGACACCCACTCTCTCTCTCTCTCTCTCTCTCTCTCTCTCTCTCTCGCTCCCACACGCACACACATATATAGTGAACAATTATAATGAACAATTATACTGAACAATTATACCAGTAAATGAATTATGGTGGCATATAGTCGGTATGGATTAAGTATTGAAAGAGTTTTCGGTTAAATGTGTAGGGACTCATTGGAGTTTTCAGATCTGGAGGCAGATGATTCCATAAGTGAGCACCAGAATAGGCAAAACATGTTTTGTATAGGTCCAATCTAGGCTTTGAGACATGTAACAAATTTAGGCGCTTGCTGTTCATTGCATTAGATTGAATCAGCGGCAGAAGATACTCTGGGGTATTTTGAGATATAATTTTATTCACTAATTTGGCTTTGTTGAAAAGGAAGCGCTTTTGTAGTGGTAGAAGTCTTAGATGACTGTACAAATTATTACTTTCAACGTGCTTTATGCCAGAAACCAGACGAATAGCGCGGTTTTGTAGAGAACATAGTCGTTTTAAATTAGATTTAGGGCAACCATCCCAAACTGTGGAACAGTAATCGAGATGTGATTGGATATAGCATGTATAGAATATTTTTCGTGTGTTTTCGTCCAGGAAGTGCTGAATTTTAGCAAGTTGGTAAACTTTTTGTGCTATTTTCTTGGTAAGAGCGTGAACATGAGAGCTCCAGTTCAAATGGCTGTCTATTAAAAGCCCTAGTGTTTTATGTTCAGTCACATTAACTATATGTAACGTGCCCATGCGGAGTTCGAGCGGTGATCCAGTTATGGCTAGTGTCTGTAGTTTTTGTCTGGTCGTTATTAGCATGGATTTGGTTTTGCCGATGTTAATTTGCATGCGGTTTTCATTGCTCCATCTAGTAAGATTATCAAGTTCCTTTTGTAAAGAATTCTCTAATTCACTACGGTTTTCTTGACTAGTATATATAGTACAGTCGTCAGCAAATAGATCACAAGTTGTATTGATATATAAAGGAAGATCATTAATATAAACTGCAAAAAGCAGCGGACCTAGTATTGAGCCCTGAGGCACACCAATATTAAGCTGTGTGGGTCTTGATAGACAGTTGTTGAAGGACACGACTTGTTGCCTGTCGGATAGAAATGACGTAATTATGTTCACCATGTTGGTGCTTGTCTTCATTTGCTTTAGTTTTCTAATTAAAATATCGTGATCTACCATATCAAAAGCTTTTTTAAAGTGTACAAACACCGCTCCACAAATTCTACCGTTGTTGATGTTTAAGTGCCAGTTATCGGTCATTTTTGTTAGAGCACTATGGCAAGAATATTTAGGTCGAAACCCAGATTGACTGTTAATTATTAGATCGTTGTTAATTAAATGGTGTAACGTTATTTTATGAATGTGTTTTTCTAGTGGTTTTGATAGCGACGATAATAAGGAAATAGGTCTATAATTACCCAAAACGCTATTATCGATTGAGCCATTTTTAATTAGCGGAAACACTTTAGCAATTTTAAAAGCAGATGGAAAGTAGTTTTTGGCCAGGCACTGGTTATATATGAACGTTAAGGACTCACTAATGACTGGTGCAGCACAACGAAGAATTCTATTACTGATACCATCTAGGCCGTGTGAGTTTGTTGATTTGAGGTTCAAGAGATATTTATAAACGTCTGCAACAGACATTAAAGGAATCTCATCGGGAATATTTCTGGTGCACTTCTCCTCACAGAATGATGCCAGTGAACTTAAATTACACGATGAGTCTGGTATTGAAGACTTTAGATTCTCTATTTCTGATTGAAAGAACCAACTGAATTCATCGCATGTTATAGAGGTGTATCAGGTACACCGTGTGTTCCGAACTTATGGACATTAGTATGCCATATTCAACATTAGTAACCAGGCACCCAGACTATCCACGATCAACTGGAAGAAGTCGACCCCTGGCCGGAGTGACGCTTCATTTGGTGAGGTCCCTCTGAACTTGCTGTGTTGTGTTGTGGTATTGCCGGGCACTATGATGAAAGATCCTGAACTAACTGGTATACTCCTGAACTCTCGCATACACAATAGACTATACTACAGAAGTTCTATACAGTGTTGCCATTTTAGTACTTTTCGCGCTAAATTTAGTGCTTTTTCAAGTCAGTTAGTGCGAAAATTTTCCTTTTATCGCGGCCGCGTAAATTTAGTGCTTCACAAATTTTTTTCGGGTGCTTTTTGGTGCTTTTTTGGGGTGGGTAAAAATTACTTTAAAATTCATTTTGGGATCACTAAAAAGCAGAATTTGAACTGAAGCGAGGGAGTAAAACAGTCTTAGTACGTTACCGCGCAATACTCAACTAATTTAACTCCCTTTAATAGCAGACTACAAGTTTCCCGATGAGAAAGAAATTCGTGGAAGGCGCATCCAATTCTTTAATAGAGCTATTGACACAGGTGCGTTTACGTACACCCGATAACGTTTGAGTGTTACAGTCCATGTCATGTCTTAGTGGAAGTGGATGTCTACAGCCAATGAAGCCCTGTATATTGGATCTTGCTAAAATTTTTGTAGAAGATGCAGCTACTCTCACCCGCATCGATTTCCAGTGGAGAAAACTTCATCATATGCAGTGGACACAGACCTCTGACACGCTTGGACTGTGGGCAGAAATAGCCTCATACAGGGATGCAACCGGTGAAAATCCTTTCCAAGATCTTACAGATTTAGCTTTAACTCTGCTCATTTTACCTCATTCTAATGCGGACGTGGAGCATATTTTCAGTCAGATGGGAGTTATAAAATAAAATTGCGGAATAGACTTAGCATAAAGAGTTTGACAACTGTTTTGACTATTAGATATGGAATGAAAAGATATGGCTAATGCTGTCATGATTATAAACTACCTAAGGATATTCTGCGAAAAAATTGGATCACAGGAGGCATATACATGTTTCTTTCAATCCTCCTCCTCATCCTCATCATCGCAGGAGCAAACACAACAGGAAATAGCTACAGAAACTGAAGAGGAGTTGTTTGACTGGGATTTGGCAGATCTGGAATAAACTTCATTCTAATATTCAGTGATAATAAAAAATTATAATGTGCTACTTTATAACATTTTGAATGAATACCACCAGGGCTTGTTTTAGTGATTTCCCCCCCCCCCCCCCAAAAAAAAAATAGCATTGCAATTTGGTGCTTTTTGGCTCGAAAGTAGTTCTGATTGGGATTTGGCGGATCTGGAATAAACTTCATTGTAATATGAAGTGATAATAATAAATTATAATGTGCTACCTTGTTACATTTGTAATAAAAACAGTTGGTGCTTTTTTTTTTGGTGCTTCCTAAAAAGATTTGGTGCTTTTTAGTGCTTTTTTGGGTCGATTTTGGTGCTTTTTCATCAAAGGGAGATGGCAACACTGGTTCTATACACATACGTTGCACACACGTGACACTTTTCGTTATTAAATTCTTTTATCATTTGTTAGAAGCCAGAGTTGTGTGGGTATATTCCTCCAGTATATACCCACACAACTCTGGCTTCTGAGATGAAGAGGAATATGAAGAGGGGTATTGTCCCGTGGTAAGAAGAGAGAGAGAGAGAGAGAGAGAGAGAGAGAGAGAGAGAGAGAGAGAGAGAGAGAGAGAGAGAGAGAGAGAGAGAGAGAGAGAGAGAGAGATAGTGATCCAGAGACTGAAGGGGTTGTGTAGATAAAGGTCAATTAGATTCCAAGGCTGATGATATAGAATTAAAAGAGTCTGCTAAGTTGATTCCTCTCACCCCAGGGACAACAGGTGACAGATGGACCCTAATATAACTTCTCGTCTGAGGTTAAACGGGGTAGAGGTAATGTTAGAATGGACTGAACTCCAAGTGAACGACATTCATCTCCCATTATTGTAACCGACATTTACAGGTCGATTAATCCAAACTGCCAACTCCGAACCCTCTACAGTACTAGACTGACAGACGACAGTATTGTCCACTTTGGCACCGGCGGACAAGGAACACAGAACACGTGTCCTTTAGACGTCCAAGGTCTTCCCTGTTGTTTTGAAGATCTGCAACTATTTTTATCACACCAGCGTTTCTGACTCTATAAACCCGCCACGTAGCCAATGAAAAAATGATGTAGGCCGTTATTTACTTCTATCTTCTTCTTCTTCTTTAGCCACCAGCGTTTGCGACACATATATTCTATATGGATCACGAGCACGACTGTTAGCTTGAAGTCTTTACGGGTCTCCTAGAACTTATTTAGAAGGGTTTCTTTTGTGGGTCCCATTTCCTTCCTGTATTTTGTCAACTGTCATTTACTGCCAATATAGTACCTTGCCGTGTATGGCGGGAGTGGGGGGGGGGGGGGGGGGGGGTTCTTGGGCCTGAGGAATTAAGGCAGCCAGGCTAGTGTAGTCACCGCGAACTGTGCAGGTTAGAGTTTTCTTTTTGCCTCCGACAGAAAAAACTCCACACCTTACCGAGGATTCGAACCCATGTCTCCGGAAGGAAAATCCGGCATTCTAGCCACTTCTTGTATGTATGATCTTTTTTGGGTGGTGGGGGTGGGGCGGGAGGTGGGGGGGGGGGTATTGTTTACTTTTATCGAAAACTCTAATAATGAAGTCATAAATATTAATATAGGTGACAATCTCAAGAAGACGCATCAGTTCTATAGGGCAGCTAAATCTAAATAATCCCTCAAGAATCTGTGATATGGTCCTCGGCGTGCATGTAACGGGCGCCACATACTATTCCCACCCCTGCTTTGCATAGTTCGTGTTGACATATAAATATCAGCATGGCTACCCGTAGACTAACAGGTGGAAGGCAAGAGGAAGCCCCCTATGTACACCCTTAGTACAATATGATTCAACAGTGTTCACAATTTCAGATAGAGGGATGTTCCATGTGAGCAGCATCGCCCGGCGGGTTAGGTCATGTGCGCCACGTAACTCCAGACTTAAGCAGGCAACAAGAGTGCACAAGAATCACAATGCTGAAACTAGGCTGTGGAATATCCGCACCACGAGCTTGTATATGTATGTTTCCGTTCCCGACTATCTGTCTGTCTGTCTGTCTGTCTGTCTATCTGTCTGTCTGTCTGTCTGTCTGTCTGTCTGTCTGTCTGTCTGTCTGTCTGTCTGTCTGTCTGTCTGTCTGTCTGTCTGTATGCTGTCTGTCTGTCTGTCTGTCTGTCTGTCTGTCTGTCTGTCTGTCTGTCTGTCTGTCAGTCTGTCTGACTCGACCGGGCTTCGCCCAGCTCCTGGTGGGTAGCATCTCATTTAATTCATATAAGTAGTCGTATAAGCTCCCGTTTCCGACTATCTGTCTGTCTGTCTGTCTGTCTGTCTGTCTGTCTGTCTGTCTGGCTGACCCGGCCCGGCTTCACCCAGTCCCTGGTGGGGAGCATCTCATTTAATTCATATAAGTAGTCATATAAGCTCCCGTTCTCGGCTATCTGTCTGTCTGTCTGTCTGTCTGTCTGTCTGTCTGTCTGTCTGTCTGTCTGTCTGTCTGTCTGTCTGTCTGTCTGTCTGTCTGGGTAAATGGAGCGGCGGCAGCAGCAGCAGCAGAAGAAGAAAAAGGAATATCCGCACCACGAGTTTGTGTATGTATGTGTCCGTTCCCGACTATCTATTTATCTATCTATCTGTCTGTCTGTCTTTCTGTCAGTCTGTCTGGCCCGGCCCAGCCATATGCATCGAAGTGCGATCCCTCTCAATTATAAGAATCCACCCGAGGTATTGTTGAAATTTGGCTCGCCTCCGGAGTAAACAAAACACTCAATGTCAAACTGAAGTTGGCAACGAAAATTCACAGATGCGGCTCTGACGATAAGGTATTAAAATACACCTGTTTATTTGGGTGTATCAACAATGTTGCAATACACAATTCTTCTATTCTATAGGGTGTCCTTAAGACAGGATCGGCACCTATTACGAGCAGCTCGAATTGCCATGCTCATATGTCCTTAACCTCTACCTCAGCGCTCATTCTGGTTTTCATTCCTGTGTTCGCTTGTTCCGTGTCAGTATCCTCTAGTTATATTCACCTCGCTCCTGGGTCCATGGTCTTTCCATCCCAGCAAGTGACTCCTCCCGTCGTCCACTTGAATATGAGCCAGACCTGCATAAGAATATCCAATCTGGTCCACGACTTTGACTCATCAGAATATCACACACGTCCGAATCTCAAGACGGTATCACAGCGTTATGGGGAGGGATTAGGAGGAGGAGGGAGGAGTAGGAGGAGGGAGGAGTAGGAGGAGGGAGGGGGAGGGAGGAGGAGGAGGAAGAGGGAGGAGATAGATAGATAGATAGATAGATAGACAGATAGATAGATAGATAGATAGATAGATAGATAGATAGATAGATAGATAGATAGATAGATAGATAGATAGATAGATAGATAGATAGATAGATAGACAGACAGATAGATAGATAGTCGGGAACGGGAACGGGAGCTTATATGACTACTTATATGAATTAAATGAGATGCTCCCCACCAGGAGCTGGGCGAAGCCGGGTCTGGTCAGACAGACAGACAGATAGACAGACAGACAGATAGATAGTCGGGAACGGGAACATACATACACAAAGGCTTTTGATAGAGTTAGACATGTCAACATGGTGGATATGCTTGCAGATCTACAAATTGATGGGAAAGACATTAGACTTATAGAAAACATATATTGCAAACAACAAGCTGCCATAAGGATTGATAATGAAGTGGGACAATATCAACCTATTAAGAGAGGTGTTAGGCAGGAATGTGTAAAGTCTCCAGATCTTTTTTCCCTATACAGTGAAAATATTTTCAGAAATGTAGAAGATATAGATGGAATGAGCATTGGAGGAAAAAATATCAATAACATTAGATATGCTGATGATACAGTATTGATTGCAGACAATCATCAATGGAATCAGCATTGGAGGACGAAATATCAATAACATTAGATATGCAGATGATACAGTATTGATTGCAGACAATGCGCAGGATCTGCAACAATTAGTAGACGCGGTTGTTGTACACAGTGAGCAGCTGGGGTTGGAATTAAATTGTAAGAAGACACAGGTTATGGTCGTCACTAGGAAGAACGAAGTACCACAATGTAATATACAAGTAAATGGGAATATTCTTCAACAAGTGAATCGATACAATTATCTCGGAACAGTCATAACATATGATGGGAGATGCCTTGAAGAGATTAGAACAAGAATCGCCATGGCGAAAGTAGCCTTTAGCAAGATGAAAAACATTCTGACCAATAAAAAGATGTCAATTGAAACGAGAAAAAGAGTGTTTAGGGGGTACATAGAGCCTGTTCTTTTGTATGGATGTGAAACTTGGACAACGTGCTGTCAAGCTGAAAAACATTTGATGGCCACAAAAATGTGGTTTCTGAGAAAATGCAAAGAATACCACGGACTGACAGAAAAACTAATGACCAAGAACTACAGGAGACAAATGAAATCGTAAACTGATTAGAGAAATTAAACGTAGACAATCAATATTTGTTGGACATGTTGTGAGAAGAAATGGATTGGAGAACTTAGTGACAACTGACAAGATCGAAGGGAACAGACCAAGAGGAAAACCGAGAGGAAAATACCTGGATGGCTTGGCCACATGGCATGGACGAGACAGGAATACTGAGCTGATCCACAACTCTGGTGATCGAGTGAAATGGCGAGTCTTGACCGCCCACGCTTTCCGGCATGGCACATGATTGATTGATTGATTGATATCCTTTTTACAGGACATCGCTGTCAACATCATCATCTTTCAGCTGATTGTTGATTTCTTGGCAAGATTACGCTTAGTAGTTTGCCATTGCTTTCTGAGCGATCGGCTCACATTCCCCCTAAGTTACCGACGCGGCTAGAACCGCCACGGATTCTCGCGCACATCACGTTACTCAAGAGAGTATATGGGATTACGGAGAAATCGCTAACACCTAGGCCAGGGAGACGGCAGCCATTATATTAGGGGTAATGCTTGACCAAATATAGAAGGCTATACAGAACGAAGCTATGCGGGTCATTCTGGATTGCACCAGAGACACCCCAGTAGTGTGCATGCGTTACATCCTTTGTCTGCCGACTATTGCTGGTAGGCACAAGGTGATGCAGGCGAAGGCATACCTAAGAGTAGCTGCAGACACAGATCACCCGTTGCATGAGGCGCTGGACGCAGTTAAGGGTCAGCGACTGATAAGAGGGAAATCATGGATGACTCAGGCGGAGGATATGATCAGACAGGTGTGCATCTTGGAGAACATTAGGCGAGGAGAGAAGCGGGTCAGAGTGCCAGCAGAGAAGTCAGACTTGTGCAGAGTTATAATCACATTGAGCCGGGAGAGCAGGGAGTGGCCAGCAGGTGCCACGGAAGTGGAAATCCAGCAACTAATTCAGTATAATGCTCGCCCGGGTGATGTGATTATATACACAGATGGTTCGGTGTTGAGAGGTAGGAGAAGTGCCTGGGGATTCTTAGCAAAAGCTAATGGTCGAAGTTTGGTGCAGGAGCGCCTGGTGTATGATACCACAACATCTAGCTTAATAATGGAGGTGGAGGCGGTCAGTGCAGCTTTCCGCTGGATGGAGAACACGATACACACACACATCGTGATTGTAACTGACTCAGAAAGAATGCCTAGGAGGGTGAGGACAGGCAGGCTTCGTGCAGAGTGGCTTGCTTCGCTTCGGAGGTCACGGGTGGCAAGCATCATCTGGATCTTTTCTCTGGGGCATGCCGGTATGCTCAGGAATGAACAGGCGGACAGATTGGCTGGCTCGGCAAAACTTGGTGGAGTATTGATGCATGACTAGGCATACGTGGTTGCGGCCTTGTGGGAGCACGTGTACACCTCGGAGGAGCAAATGGATCACCATAGTCTGGCAAGAATGAGACAGCGAGGAGTGACGAGGGGATCTGGCCGACGCTCGACGCTCAGAGGAAAGGCCAGACGGATATATAATTAGATTGCTACTGGAACTATTGGTGTTGGAACTCTTCGCTGGTTGCTGAGGATGGGGACGGAGCGCTTATGGGAATGCCCCGAATGCTGTGATGTCGGTTCCTAAATCAATCAATCAATCAATCAATCAATCAATCAATCAATCAATCAATCAATCTTATAGAAGGCTAATTTGTAAGTTGATAGTTTTGTATGGCCCGCGAGTGATGTTATCAATTTCTAAAAGGTCCTTGGCAGAAAACAGGCTCCCCACTCCCCCCCCCCCCCCCATACTTAAACGTGTTAGGATTGATGTATTTGTAGCATCTGCCCATGGTATTTACCACTATTTGGCTAAACATCCACATTTCTTTAACATTTATTCTTTCTTCAATCTGCTTGTTCGAAGCAATCATATCCATACAATATAATTTTGTAGAGTGTAAAAGATCACTTTATGGCTTTCAGTCTTAAGCAAAAAAGCAATTTGCTTGTTGGAATATTTCTACCAGCACACACAGGTCGTTATCGTAATGGAAAAACGGGGCATGCCGAGAAAGCCGAAGACAGGCACGTTTCGTGCGCGGGGGGGGGGGGGGGGGGCGTTGCTTGAATTTAAAATCAAATCTTAGACTGGGAGCGTCTGTTGGATCTTTCCCCGGGGCCATGCCGATGTAGTGGGAAACTGACAGGCGGACAGATTAGCTGGGACTGCTTCATTGGATGGGGCATTGATGGACAATGAGGCAGACATGGTCGGGAACCTTTCGGGTGTGTGTGTAAAGTATAGTCTGGCAGAATAGTTAGGGCATCCTGGTCTGGAGAGAGTGGTGATGCAGGGTGTGGCAAGAGGATTAGACCGCACTCGGTGCTCTGCTTCCACGAACACTTAGTCGGGCTACGGTTGGTATCGAGGGTACTGAGACTCTTTTTGGCTGTTTAAGATGTTTAAGTTCGTTGCATATGCTTTACAGGGCGTAGCAGTCAACCCCAGCATTTTTGGGGGTTGTTCGTGATTCCTGGGCAAGTTTACGTTCAGTAGTTTGCCATTGTTTTATGGACGACCGGCATCCAAACCATTTCATAAAAAAATCTACGTATGGTGGTCTGCTGCCAAATATCCCACAGCTGTGTTTCGTACTACGTCCGTAAACCCTTCACCATGGGAAAACATATATGGGAATGTCCCGATGCTATGATGTCGGTCTTAGACTCAACTATTATTCAAATCTTATGGATTGCTGTTTCAGATCTGACTCTGTTTATGTGTCTTGATTGCTGTTTTTCATATGACAACGTATTATTGTGTGAAGCGATATTCTTCTTCTTCTTCTTCTTCTTCTTCTTCTTCTTCTTCTTCTTCTTCTTCTTCTTCTTCTTCTTCTTCTTCTTCTTCTTCTTCTTCTTCTTCTTCTTCTTCTTCTTCTTCTTCTTCTTCTTCTTCTTCTTCTTCTTCAGCTTTCCGAGCCATTGAGGTTCTTTGCTGCAAATACAATCCGTCTCCATTCGTCTCTCTGGTGGACCTTCTCTTGCCAGTCGTTGATTCCAAGTGCTTGTAGGTCTGTACATGTATTATCTCTCCACCGTCTTCTTGGTCTACCTCGGGGTCTACGGTCATTTATTTCCTGAGTGTAAGCGAGTTTTGTTTCCCTATTATCTTCCATTCTTTCTATATGCCCCAGCCATTGTAGTCTATTAGCCTTCATGATCCCAGTGATTAGCGGGGACTTAAACAGATCATAAATGTCTTTGTTACTTCTTCTTTTCCACTCTCCACTTTGTGTATCCCTAATGCGTCCAAAGATGCGTCTTAAAATTTTGTTCTCAAAGGTTTGTAACAAGGCTTCGTCTCCTTTCGTTGTACTCCAGGTTTCAGAGCCATACAGCACAACTGGTCTGATCAATGTTTTGTATATTGTGATTTTGGTGTTACGAGATAGCGCCTTTGATTTTAGTAGATGTTGTAGTGCATAGTATATCTTATTTCCAGAATTGATTCTAGTTTGTATTTCTTCCCTTATGATGTTGGAGCAGGTGAAGCGATATAACGTGCCAAATATGTCTCTCTCACTTTGCACTTACTTGGTTTTGTCAACGGGATCTCTTAGCATCTTAAGATTCATCCTTGTTATGTGCTTGAGACTGACTATTGTGTTTTCAAAATATTTATCTGGATGGAACTCAACCTGAAAACATAAACAATGTAAATATGTTTTAACAATTACTATAACATTCTGAAGTATGTAAGAAGACAGTTTGTTTCTTCACATGTAATATCAACGTCTTAAAAGATTGCAGAATATATTTGGGAGTCTCCGTGGCGAAGTGGTCAAGTCGTTTGCCTCGCGCTCCGAAGGTTGCGTTCGTCGGTTCACGGGTGCGTTTTTTTTTCGGAGACTCCTGGGAGTCGTCTCTGGAGCTACGGAGTTTGTGCTTTGTGCGACGCTTTCGGCAGTTCGCTGAGGAAAGAGACTGAGCCATATGGGATAAAATCCGGTGCAATGAAGTCGACCCTGTCGACTTTAAAGCGACTTTTTTGAAAGAATATATTTAGTGAATGTTGGTACTATATCTGTTTTTGTTGTTGTATCTTCTTCCTCTGTTATCTTACTGGTTTTGTCGTGAAGCGTCGCAGAGAAGAGATAGATTAATTTTCTGTGTTTCGCTACTACTGTTGCTTGCCAAAACAAAACAAAAACGTTAAGGTCTATTTTATATGCATTGAAGCGTATTGTATATAGTCAATCAAATCAAATCCACTCCTTGGTACCAATACCCCCGTACCCCCATTCAGCCTTCGATTTTTCGACTTGGCTGTAATTGGGGTGTTTATGGTTTGACTTGTAGAATGTCTTTCGTACTTTGGGCTGCTTGTTGTCAGCTTCCAGGCTTCTGATGTGTTGATTGTGTTCATTCCTTTCTCGTTAGGTTTTTCATGTCTGAACAGAGTCGCACACTTGTTGATGTCTGGAGTAATTGGGTAGCCACCCCGTCATATGGTGCTGTTTCCTTCAGGGAGCTTTACCAGTTGTCGTCTCGGTACTTTTGCTTTCTTTCACCCCAAACGAAAGGGAATCCCAGGGTATGACGTCACATCCAGGGGTTCCCTGTGTTGCGCCGAACATTCAGGGGGTTTCCGTGTGTTGCGCCGTAGCTCGGTGCGCAATTCTATGCGGCGGCGGTGGTGCGCTATTCTTTCACTTTCCGGTTTTAGGGTTAGGATTAGGGTTAGGGTTAGGGTTAGGGTTAGTGTGTGTACCCTACCCCTAACCCTAATCCTAACCCTACCCCCTAACCCTAACCCTAACCCTAACCGGAAAGTGATTGCAGGACCGATGCAAATGAGGATCGAAGGGAGACATAAACGGTTGCCACAGCCCAAAGAAACAACACTGTGGTGTGGGGGTAATTGAAACGCACTCCAGCCGAACACAGAGGAGATCACCGTCGGCGCTAAATATAGCTGGTGACTCTAAATATAGCTGGCAAAGTTTGTTTGGGGTGAAAGAAAGCAAAAGTACCGTCGTCTCTCCTGGTGTTCCACTTGTTACCCCATTGTGAGTTGCCTTCGGGTCTTCTCGGTGTTCGCCAGTCGCATCTTGGTGGTGAGCGACATCGTCCTTCCTCTGTTGCTTTTTCTTCTGTCTGTTTTCTTGCATCTTCTGGTTCTAGTATGGCTGCCTGGGTACTGATGAATGTTACTATCTTTTGTAGAGTATCTGATGTCCTTTCTTTCATATCTTGTATTTTTGATAGCTGGTCGTCATTTTCAGTCTTTATAGCAACCATCCTAGCGACATCCTGCTCAATCTTCTGCTGGACTTGCTTCAGTTCACCCAGTGATTCTATTTGTGCTCTTTCTTCTTGTATCTGCTTGAGAATATCCTGTATTATCTCTTCAATGGTTGGAAAATCAAGAAGGCATGCTGTATCTCTTGTACATCCAAGAATAATGCGCATAGCTTCATTCTGTATCCTTTCCATCCTTTCTATCTGCTTATGGCTGAGAGTCAGGATTGCCATTGCATACTCCAAAACAGACATGACCAGCCCCTCGTACAGAAGACATAGATGGCGCTGCTCACAGTTTGCTGCCGCCATCACCCGCATCGCAGCCAAACCCCGCTTGGCCTTTGTTATCACCTGGTCTATGTGCACATTATAAGCAAGGCTTCGATCAAACGTATCCCTAGGTAATTCATTGCCTGCGTTCTTTCCACCGTCTCTGAACACAGCATTACAGTTGGTGTTGGAGTGTTGACAATATGATTATTCAACGAGAACCAAGTCGCTGTTGCCTTTGTTGGGTTGACCATTGCCCCAGCTTCATCACACCAAGTACTTATGCGATTGAGTTCGGTTTGTAGTTCCACAGCAACCTGCTCTCTATCCTTACCCTGACGATACACTAAAACATCATCAGCATATGACAATGTCCTGCCAGGTCCAGTTATCTGCTAACTTGTGATTTCTCACTGTGTAGGCGTTGAACAGTACCGGAGATAATGGTGATCCCTGTGGTAGGCCAGGATATATTGTTGTTGGTTCCGAAGTCCAAGTGCCACATCTAAAAACTACTTTCCGTTGGAAGAGGGCTGCAGCGATCCAACTAAGGAGGAATGGACTTACTTTTAATTCAAAAAGCTGAAACATTAAAAAATCCAATGGTACTCTGTTGTACGCGTCCTCAAGATCAATCGCTGCAGCAAAGGTTTCAATGCCTGAGTGGAAACCTTCATAGACATCATGGGCAAAGACTGCTGCATTGGTCCAGGTTTCCCTTTTTGGACGGTACCCACCCAGGGTAGGTGGGAAAACACCTTGCCTCTCTAGCTGGCTTGATATCTTCCTGGTAATTACCTTCTCCAGCAGCTTGCCTATATATCTTGTATCTTTTCTCTTTCGTCTTGGACTTTTGATAGAGTTTCTTCTGTCTCCGTCTTGATTGCAGCCATTCGAGCGACATCCTGCTCTATCTTCTGCTGGACTTGCTTCAGTTCGTCCAGTATGCGCTGAACGGCCGTTATCTGTGTTTATTGCGTTTTGTCTTTTTCTTCATCTCTGTTCTTGAGCTGTGTTCTCGGGTCCTTCAGTTGATCTTCCAGTTGTGCTTTGTCACTTTTGGTGAGTCGGTTGGTCACCTCGTACTGCCTCCTGGCCTCCTTATATGGTAGGTTAGACTTGATGGCGATCTTCATCAGTGCAGGATTTACGTATAAGCTACACAAGCTATAGCTTGGGGCCCCCAAGAAAGTGGGGGGTCCCAAAAAATATTGTCCGAGTGAGCAATTGTCATATATGTATACTTAAATATACTGCAGCAATTGTCATATATGAATACTTAAATATACTGCAGCATTATTAGTCCCAATGCTGCACGTACGGGACGTCCCATACTCTTCACCCAATTTTTTTTAGCGCGTCTTTTCGAAGAACAAAGCGCTATTTGTCTAGGGTTTGCATTACCGATAACCGGTTATGCAAACCCTAGGGGGGATTCCCGGATTCCCCTGTGTTGCTCCGCTACACTCGAGCATGCGCTGACCTTTTGTAGTTCGAGTGAGCCGGCAGATGATACAATATTTCTGACCTTTTATTTTGTATTTTCAGTGTGTTTCTTTGATAATTTGATTGTTGACATTATTTTGAACAGTGTGTTTTTTGTGTGTCCTTACTGGAGTTACAATTCAGGTAAGTGCATTATACACAAGTACGCACATAACCTAACTAACGCAAGAATATTTTCTACCGCATTTAATTTTTTTTTTACAATATTTTGATTAAAAAAAACTTTGTTGGATAGTTGTGCATAATTAACATGGTTAGACAGGTGTTGCATGCAATAATTTTTCTGCGATCGTATTTTAATTGAAAAAATATAGAAAATAGAGAACCTAGTTTCTATATTTTCAAGTCAAAATAACAGTAGACTTTGCATGATAACAATTTTTTGTTAATAAACATTGGTAAAACGTATTCAAATTATATATATATATATATATATATATATATATATATATATATATATATATATATATATATATATATATATATATATATATATATATATATATATATATATAACTAATAGTGGTTCTACTTACATCCGTATATCCCTGATTTATTATTGAATATATTGATATAACTAATAGTGGTCCAACTTACATCCTTATATTCCTCATTTAGCGCTGTGTCATTCAAGATGTAGTCGGGATATCCTATTTTCTCCTTGATAGCTTCAGCCTGGAAATAGGATATTGTAGAATAAGCAAGCAGTCAAACATCTAATAACGCACAACATTAAGGCAGACTGAAAACATGCTCAAAACATAGCGGATTCTAAGCGGTGCCTCATCAGGATTTAGTGTAATTGATTAGGGAATAATGGGTCAGAGTGGCTGAATGGTTAAGAGCGCCCATTCTTAAACTTTCTGTACGCTGATGGCGGAGTAGTAGGTTCATTCCCTATATCAGCTAGGTGGGCTTAAACATTGACTTCTTGTTCAGAAAGCAATGGCAAACTACTGAATGTAAAATTGCCTAGAAATCAACCTGGGATTGATCACAACGTCCTGCAAAGGGCACGCGCAGTTTTTATTTAGGAAATGAGATGGCGAGACACTACGATAAATCACATACAGTTAATGAGATGTCGAGAGACTATGATAAATGAGATGGCGAGAGACTGTGATAAATGAGATAGCGAGAGACTACGATAAATCACATACAGTTAATGAGATGTCGAGAGACTATGATAAATGAGATGGCGAGAGACTGTGATATAAATGAGATGGCGAGAGACTGTGATAAATGAGATGGCGAGGGACTGCGATAAATGGGATGTCGAGATACTGTGATAAATGAGATGGCGAGAGACTATGATAAATGAGATGGCGAGAGACTGCGATAAATCACATACAGTTAATGAGATGTCGAGAGACTATGATAAATGAGATGGCGAGAGACTGTGATAAATGAGATGGCGAGAGACTGTGATAAATCACATACAGTTAATGAGATGTCGAGAGACTATGATAAATGAGATGGCGAGAGACTGTGATAAATGAGATGGCGAGAGACTGTGATAAATGAGATGGCCAGAGACTGTGATAAATGAGATGGCGAGAGACTACGATAAATGAGATAGCGAGATACTGTGATAAATGAGATGGCGAGAGACTGTGATAAATGAGATGGCGAGAGACTGTAATAAATAAGATGGCGAGAGACTGCGATGAATCACATACAGTTAATGAGATGTCGAGAGACTATGATAAATGAGATGGCGAGAGATTGTGATAAATGAGATGGCGAGAGACTGTGATAAATGAGATGGCGAGAGATTGTGATAAATGAGATGGAGAGAGACAGTGATAAATGAGATGGTGAGAGACTGTGATAAATGAGATGGAGAGAGACTGTGATAAATGAGATGGTGAGAGACTGCGATAAATGAGATAGCGAGATACTGTGATAAATGGGATGGCGAGAGACTGTGATAAATGAGATGGCGAGAGACTGTAATAAATGAGATGGCGAGAGACTGCGATGAATCACATACAGTTAATGAGATGTCGAGAGACTATGATAAATGAGATGGCGAGAGATTGTGATAAATGAGATGGCGAGAGACTGTGATAAATGAGATGGCGAGAGACTGCGATAAATGAGATAGCGAGAGACTATGATAAATGAGATGGCGAGAGACTGCGATAAATCACATACAGTTAATGAGATGTCGAGAGACTATGATAAATGAGATGGCGAGAGACTGTGATAAATGAGATGGCGAGAGACTGTAATAAATGAGATGGCGAGAGACTGCGATGAATCACATACAGTTAATGAGATGTCGAGAGACTATGATAAATGAGATGGCGAGAGATTGTGATAAATGAGATGGCGAGAGACTGTGATAAATGAGATGGCGAGAGACTGCGATAAATGAGATAGCGAGACACTGTGATAAATGAGATGGCGAGAGACTGTGATAAATGAGATGGCGAGAGACTGTAATAAATGAGATGGCGAGAGACTGCGATGAATCACATACAGTTAATGAGATGTCGAGAGACTATGATAAATGAGATGGCGAGAGATTGTGATAAATGAGATGGCGAGAGACTGTGATAAATGAGATGGCGAGAGATTGTGATAAATGAGATGGAGAGAGACTGTGATAAATGAGATGGCGAGAGATTGTAATAAATGAGATGGAGAGAGACTGTGATAAATGAGATGGTGAGAGACTGATAAATCACACACAATAAATGACTAAATGAAGTAGGTCAATATCAGCCTATTAAGAGAGGTGTGCGACAGTGATGTGTAATGTGTCCAGATCCTGTTTCCCCATACAGTGAAACTATTTTTAGAAATTTAGAAGATATGAAAGGAATCACAATTGGAGGATATTAACATAAATAACATTAGGTATGCGGATGGTACAATATTGATTGCAGAAAAATGACAGGATCTGCAACATTTAGTAGATACGTTTATTGTACACATTGAACAATTAGGGTTATAATTACATTGTAAGAAGACACAGATTATGGTCGTCTACTAAGAAGAAAGACATACCACAATGTAATATGTGGGGAAATGAAAATGTTCACAAGTGAATCGGTACGACTATCTCCGAACAGTTGTAATATCTGATGGGTGGTGCCTTGAAGAGATTAGAACAAGAATAGCTATGGCGAAGGTAGCCTTTTCGCAACATCGAAAACAATAAAAAAGATGTAAATTGCAATGCGAAAAAAGAGTTTTAAAGTGCTACAAAGAACCTGCACTTTTGTATGGATGTGAGACGTGTACAGTGAACAGACAAGCTCAAAAACATCTAATGGTAGCGGAGAAGTGGTTTCTGAGACACATTCAAATAATACCATGAATAGACAGGAAAACAAATTAGCAAAGTCCTACAAGAAGGAAATGAAGGCCATAAATTGATTAGAGAAATAGACAGTCAAAACTTTTTCAACACGTCATGAGAAGAAATAAACTAGAGAACCTGGTCACAATTGGCAAGACTGAGGATTGTAAGAGGAAGGCAAAGATGTACAGATCTGGCTACTTTGGCCACTGTGGCATGCTCGAGACAAGAACACGGAACTGATCCACGACTCTAGTGATCGAGTGAGATGGCGAAACATGACGCTTATCTGCATGGCACATGATGACCATGAAATGATATTTCAGACATGATGATGCGGTTTTGTGAAAGATATTGCTAACAGATTCATCAACCATGTCAAAATAATTATCAACAACCGGGAGCTGTTACAGAGACATCAGAAGGAAAACCAAAGCAATTTCAAGGTTAAATAGATCTAAGAACCAAAGGCACCTGCCCAGTAAACAAATTAATGTAAGCGTTATGAGAACACACATCTTTGCCGTGACAACATACGGGTGTGCGTCATAAACCATTTTGTAATCACTGAAAGCAGTTCAGTTCAGTTCAGTATTTACTAAAGAAATTGATTCGGCTTCGTTCAATCAGCTTCTGCGGCGTCGTTTATAATTGAGGTCAAATGTTTTAGATTGAATTTTGATATTCTTTCTTTTCTTTATTATCTTTCGGATAAGTTCTAAACAGGACTGGTTATCTTTTCCCTCTCTGCTCTTCGGGTTGGGTTGGGTCTAATGGGGCTCACGCTGACTGGCGTTGTCATTATTGCGTTGGATTGGTTCTTATGAGGACCTGTCAGATTCAGTAGTCTCCCAGGTGATCGTTGATTATTCTAAAAGGATTGGTCTTGAACTCTTTTAATCTTCAGAAGGACTGACCTTGAACACATTTGGTCCTCGTAAGGATGAAAGCAGTTCGGGAATTTTGAACTAACATGTTACCGACATTCTAAGAATACCTTAGATCGTGAAGAACAACAATTTGTAACATTTTACGAGATTGAACATCGAAGAAAACTGACTGATAAACAGTATCTTGGGTCGAAAATTGAAATACTTTAGCCATATTTAAAGCTATAGTGGCTTAAAAGAACTGCATGGTTTAAACAAGTGCAAACAATCAATAAATATATTGCACGATTGCTTGCCTGAGTTAATACATCTTCAAGAATCTCAAGGCATTTGTCAGGTCATAAAACTTCGAAGTCGGCTATCATTGAATATTTGCTTATTAGTAATCATAGTATTAATACACAATACGCATTTCTACGAACAATAATCCATTGCTCAAATATATCGAAGCATTAACGATTAAGCGATTCCAGACGTTGATATGCTAACCACAAGACTTCCTGTTAAATTTTATACGTCCGTTGGAATGACGTAGTACACATTCGAACAATATAAGTGACTATGCACTTATTATTCGAGCCAAAGTATTATTCATTTATTCACTTAACATGATATATAACTCTGCATTATGCACCTAGCGAGAAGCAGCAAAATATGCTAGGCAAGAAATCGTGCAGCCTATCATTTGTGTCTACATCATATATATATATACACACAAATATCTGTGTGTGGTGCGCGTGCGCGTCCGTGCGCGTGAGCGTGCGCGCTTTAAAAGTAACAATGACACTTGACGGCAAATGATTATTTCCAGTTACCTTCTCCTTAGCGACTTGTTTGGTGGACTCGTCCATCCAGTCGGTCTCATCCAGGATGTCATACAAGACGTCTCTGATGTCGTGAATCATGTCTAGAGCCTGGATACAGGGACACAAGTCTGAGTGTATCATTGTGTATCATCGTGCAACACTGTGTATCATCGCATGTCATTGTGTATCATCGCATATCATCGTGTATCATCATGTAGCATCGTGTATCATCATGTAACACTGTGTATCATCATGTAACATTGTGTATCATCATGTGACATTGTGTATCGTCATGTGTCATTGTGTATCACCGTATATCACTGTGCATCATCGCATATCATTGGGCATCATCGTATATAATTAGGTATCATCGTGTATCATTGCGTATCACCGTGTATCATTTTGTATTGTTATGTATCATCAGGTGACATTGTGTATCATTGTATACCATTGTATATCATTGACTATCACAGTGTTTCATTGTGTATCATTTTATATCATTGTGTTTTATTGTGGATCATTGAGTTTGACCGTGTATCATCTTGTAAAATTGTGTATCATTGTGTTTCATCGTGTATCATCGTGTGTTTTTTTTGTATATCATTATAGTGTTACAGTGTGTGTGTGTGATGTCGAGAATCATGTCTATAATACGGGGTACAGGGGCACAAGTCTGAATGTGTCACTGTGTATCATTGCGTATCATTGTGTATCATTATATTGTCCCAGTGTGTGTTTGAAGTTAAAGACTGACACTTTATTTTAAATGAGAGAGAGAGAGAGAGAGAGAGAGAGAGAGAGAGAGAGAGAGAGAGAGAGAGAGAGAGAGACTGGCTGACTAACAGACAGACAAAAGATGACGAGGAAGAAGGGTGAGATGAAGGAAAGATACAGAAGAGGCGAGGAGAGAGTGGAGGGACAGACGAAGGAAGGCGAGAACGATAGAGATTAAGTAAAGTAATGGACCTCTTTATTGCCTCGGGGTAAAGTGACTCATGGTACCAGCCCCATATATTTGTAGATCTATCAGTACTTCGTGGCTCCAGTGATGACTTCCAATGATCTCCGGAAGGAAAACAGCCAACACTCGTGGTTTGAAAGTAGTAGTTCAAACACTAAGTCATGACCTTCAAAGGGCGAGGCAGACGGTTGGAGCACTTCGTCACGGAAACATGGGCTCCCTGGGCGACCCAGCATTCTATAGGTAACAGGACATTTCCTGTGAAGTACATGCAAATGGCGGGATTCTGATCACATTCCCCCATCGATTGCCGCTTGATCCATATATCTAAAATGCTTCTTCTTCTTCTTCTTCTTCTTCTTCTTCTTCTTCTTCTTCTTCTTCTTCTTCTTCTTCTTCTTCTTCTTCTTCTTCTTCTTCTTCTTCTTCTTCTTCTTCTTCTTCTTCTTCTTCTTCTTCTTCTTCTTCTTCTTCTTCTTCTTCTTCTTCTTCTTCTTCTTCTTCTTCTTCTTCTTCTTCTTCTTCTTCTTCTTCTTCTTCTTCTTCTTCTTCTTCTTCTTCTTCTTCTTCTTCTTCTTCTTCTTCTTCTAGCCTATGTGTGTGGCATTGGTATCATGACTGTCCACAGCCTTCTGTCTCGTATGCTGTGAATTATTTCAGGAAATTATGTTACACCATGCCATGGTGTCCAGCTGTTCTTCTCTAACTCTCCCTGCCTCTCTTCCATCTGCAACTCTCCCATTAAGACGACATACTCCAGCCTACCGTTTCTGATAGCATGGCCAAAGAATGGAGCCTGTCTTCTTCTGTTGTGAACAAACAGTTCTTTTAATTGCTTTCTAGGCGTGAGGTAGCGCCCTTTACTGACTTGACTCACCCGATCTATGCTATGCTCTCGGCAGGCTGCTGGCTGTTCTACGGAGAGAAACAAAGCCCTGTGGGGTAGTACCAGTGCAATGAAGTCGATACTCTCGCATTTATCCGGAATCTGACTTTTAACTACCCGTCTCGTGGGGATTGTAACACATATTCACCGATCCGGAAGGTTAATTGTGCAATCCGTTGCGGTACTACGGCTATGATATAGTTCAGACCCTCATTTATTCGTGAAAAAGCTACCTGTGTGCGGTTAGAAGTGAATCATTGTGTTTGAACTTACCCTCGCCTTGGAATCTTCGTCAAAATATGCCTGCACAAAGAGCCTTCCTACTGCATTTCCCATGTTGTCGTTAGTATAGCTGGCACACTCATACCATCTCTCCGGTTCTGCGTGAGATCCAAAGACGGTCTGCCACAAAACGACACATGTTAATCATCTTAGCTCAACAGATGAAAAAGAGTTAGTTGATATCCTTTACCTGGCCTTGCAGCCAACCCGTGCATTTTTAGGATGTTGTAATTTCTTGCAAATTTACTTTGAGTAGTATGCCATTGCTTTCTGAAAGACAGATACAATACCATTGTATGAAAACCACCGCGAGGAGGTCTGCTGCTAAATCTCCGGGAGCTGTGTTTCGAACGCGGTATGTGGGATTACGAATTGCGTCCGTAGTCCCTGCGTTAGAGAGCCGGCAGATAAGGCCTCTTTAAGAATTTATAAGTCATTTATCTCAATTCTGAAAAGAAAAGCGGGTGCAGAACTAACAGACATAAGGGAAGCACTGCATGAAATATGCAAGAAATTCAAAAAGATAGAATGGATTCACATAATTGGACATGAAAAAGTCAACCGATTAACTAAGGAAGGTGTAAAACCACATTCGTCTGATATAGACATGATGAGGCCAAGAGATTTATAAGAAGCAATTATAGAACAAAGTGGCCACCAGAAAGGTAATACAGATTACCAACTCAACTGAAAAGAACAAGTCACACCCTGAGACTATGGTGAGCCCACCGCAGACTGAAATACTATATGTCTTTTAAAAAAAACAACAACAACTAATGATAGGAGATACTGTGAAACTTGTAAAGTGAGAGCTAAACATTTGTTGCAACAGGGTCAAACATATTTAGAACAGAGAAAACTATGTGTGTCCACACTCGCTGTATTTAACGAGATATTCGATGTAGATATCAACAAGCTTACGTGGACTGCTGCTTTATTTACATTTATTAGAATTGATGACTGAAAATGAACAAAGAAGACGTTGAACAGACAATGAGATGGATACCAAACTGGAGGACAACTGTAGACATTTATTATCGTCTGTTGTGTAAAGAAGTGTTTCATATACTGGGTCTAAATATTAAACACTCCGCTACGGAGCATGCACGACAGGAGGCTTCTGATTGTCAGAAGTTATCCCCCTCCCCATGATGTTTCTGCCCTTTACCTTCTTGATTACGTTGGTCATGACTCCGGGCGTCTTTCCCCTGCCGTGCGTTCGAACCGTGTTAGAGACGTTCGTTCCTTGCATTGTCCTTGCGTTGTCTTGAGATGTTTCCGTGTTTGCCCCATACCTGCGGGGAGGAGAGCTTCGTGCACTAGGACTTCACACAAAACCTAGCACCTGGGCCCATGGAAGCCAGCTTCTTCCCTGGCCATTGCCTCTGCAGCCATGTTCCCATTTTCGTACTCCTTTCATGGCTCATGGAGCCGCACTGTGAGAAGCCGGCTCTTCCTCTAGGTTACTTGGCTGTGGATTGGGTTCCTCGACCCCTCTTCTGGTCTCTGCTGCGGAGTGCGGTCCTCGCAAAACGACTACCACCACCGAATGGAGGTTGGACTTCCATGCCTCGCGTGTTTCCATAATGTCAACGGCAAAGACTCTTAAAGGATGAAAGGACACTAACTGGGGTTAATTTTTTTTCCCCAACGGTTCATTAGTTAGTTAGTTGTTGGGATATCATCCTTGCACTCCTGAAGATCCTCCCATCGCCCTAGCATATGCATCAGCGACCGCAACTAATAGTGCTAAATCTGTTTTTCTTGACAAGGCCCTTTATTATCCGATGTGACTCTTGTATCTGGCCAAGTTAATTCTAACTTTCAAGTCTCTCATTCTGGATAACGAAGTTGATTTACTGGCGTCAAAACCCTCCGCTCTCAACATCTCTATAAGTGCGTTAATAATATCGGCACGATCCAAAGGCTGGTATAAAATACCATGTGCATTAGTGTAGTTTAGAAATAGGCTGGTATAAAATACCATGTGTATTAGTGTAGTTTAGAAACAAAACTTTGAGATATTGCTTCTTGATCGTCACCACTAAATGGAAATATGATGCGATGTATAACAGTGTAGGCTGTTATACGGGTTGTAGTTAGCTGGCACGGCGTGCAAGGAGAAAAGAAATAACTAGATGATGCACGGCTGAGCACCGTAGCTAGGGAGTTGGGGACGCTCACGTGCTGACGTAGAGGTAAACAGGGGATCAGTTGTGACTTTGCCGCCCAGCCAGCAAGATGCTTTGAATTTTGTAGTTGCTGTACGCATTTTTATATTGCTGAAGATTCTTCTAATAAGCTGAATTTTATAGTCACCGTTGGCTTAACTTCATATCTACCGTTGCTATTGAGTCTCGTCACTCTGAAATAGACGGAAAGAGATCTTGATCGTCACCACTAAATCAAAATATGATGCGATGGAAAGAGATCTTGATCGTCACCACTAAATCAAAATATGATGCGATGGAAAGAGATCTTGATCGTCACCACTAAATCAAAATATGATGCGATGGAAAGAGATCTTGGTCGTCACCACTAAATCAAAATATGATGCGATGGAAAGAGATCTTGATCGTCACCACTAAATGGAAATATGATGCGATGGAAAGAGATAACGCAACATTTGTGGTGTTACTTTTATAAAAGATATTCGCTGATTGGACATCAGTCAACATATCGACTATATCCATCTGCCCATTAACTTCTCGTAGTTACCAGAATTGTACTCACCTCATGATTTGTGAGGTCATGAAAGAGGTCAAGGTCAAAAAAACATTTTTGACAATAAGTCGTGACAGGTTCATGAAAATCTCGTGAAACTTACTAAACACAAAACTCTCTGACCATATTATTGAATCCCAACAAAAGATTGACGCTCCTCGAATAAATTCAGTTGTAAAGCAAATTCAATGTTCAAGAATGGCTCATCTCACTACAGAACAACGATTCATCATCATTGGACGTTTACAGACTGGAAAGTCACAAAGTGTAGTAGCTAGATAATTTAATGTGGTTAGAAGCACCATCGTCTTTGGAGGTGATTTCAAGAAACTCGCTCAGTGGCAGACCGGCCGCACAGTAGAAGACCCAGAATCACAACTGTTGCCGAAGACCGGCTGCTTCACCTTAGGAATCGATTTGCACCTGCGTCCTCCACAGTCCAGTCAATGCCAGGAGCTCGTCAGATTTCAGATCAAACGGTCAGGAACCAGCGGCACGGCGCTGGTTTTTGGGCTAGAAGACCCTACAGAGGTCCTGTTCTTACGGACCGGCAATTGCCAGAACCGACTGCAATGGGTGAATCAGCATCGTCAATAAAATTTTGGTGCTAGTTTGCAATTGAAACTGCAATAATGTTGCATTTTTTTAAACAGTATTTTGAACAGTATAATATCCAGGTCACATTCACAGTCATCTACTTCCTTGCGGTGTAGGACAGGAGGGGGTGGTGGTGGGGAGGGGAGG
This sequence comes from Cepaea hortensis, assembly GCA_963921405.1. Taxonomy (NCBI): domain Eukaryota; kingdom Metazoa; phylum Mollusca; class Gastropoda; order Stylommatophora; family Helicidae; genus Cepaea; species Cepaea hortensis. The sequence goes on from OY992896.1 coordinate 45,656,633, forward strand.
AGGGGTTGCAATCGCTGCGATCTGTGCAGGCTAGATTTCTTTCTCTACGTAAAAAGATATGGAAATATGGTATATGGCCAAAAGATTGGAAGAGAACTGTCTTCATTCTAATACCAAAAAAACGGAAACCTGAAATTATGCACCAACTATAGAACTGTTGCCCTGATCAGTCATGCAAGTAAAATTCTTATAAAAATGATAATGATAAGACTACGTAAGAAAATGGAAGAAGAGATTAACGTGATTCAAGCTGGATTTAGACAAGGAAGAGCAACAAGAGATAACATAATCAAGATGCGTTTAATAATAGAGAAGTGCAGATAATTAAATGTAAACATATGCTCATGTTTTGTGGATTATTCAAAGGCATTTGACTGTGTACAATATCAGAAGCTGTGGGAAATCATGAGGAATATGGGATTTCCATCACATGTAGTTTAACTCATAAAAATGCTCTATCTAGACCAACAAGCAGTGGTTAGAATAGATGGCGAGACATCAGATTGGTTTGACAACAAGCAAGGAGACGTCAGGATTGTAGTGTGTGCTGTTACCCTATTTGTTTAACATGTACGCCGAAAATATAATGAGAATAGTCAGAGAGGATATAACCAGGGAGCAATAAATTGCCCTAAATATCGGTGGTCATGAAATACCAGAGATTCTATATGGTGATGATACAGTATTACTATCCACATCACGGAATGGTATAGAAAATTTAATAACCTCAACCCAAAGAAATAGTGATTATCACAACTTATATCTTAACATAGCAAAACAAAGATAATGCATACAGATAAAACTACTATGGAGAAAGAAATGTATGTTAATGAGGAAAGATTGGAGGTGGTTCTATTGCAACATACGTCTCAGAGACCTGGACATTTACTAAACAAGCTGAACAGTACATAAATGCCTTTGAATATGAATGTTATAGACGGGTTCTAAGAATATCTTGGATAAAAAAAAGAACAAATGCATCCATACTTCAAGAGCTGAATGTTGAAGAGGGTTGGCTATTAAAGACGATAAAACAAAGAAAACTGATATATTTTGGTCACTTGAAACGTCATGAAAGTTTGGAGAGAACAATAATGGATGGGTATATGCCTGGGAAGAGAGGAAGAGGAAGGCCGAAGAAAAGATAGGTGCAAGATGTGGCGATGATCTCCAGATGGGTGTATCGGACGCGGGACATCTTGCTTATGATCGAGAACTGTTCCGGAAGCTTGTTTTGGGAGCGAGGTTCTGCAAAGGACATGCTACTGAATGAATGAATGAACAGGGAAAAAAAATCCACTCTTACCGAGGATTCGAACCTGGGTCTACTGATGGGAAAACTCGACTTTCAAATCACTCGGCCAACTACTCCCCAGTATATAGGGAAATTCTTACACAAGTCAATCGGTACAACTGTCTTGGAACAATGTTAACGTTGATGGAAGATGCCTTGTAAAGATTAGAAAAAAGAATCGCTACTGCATGGGTAACCTCTTGTAAGAATTTTTTTCCGCATGTCCTTTTTTTACAGGACATTGCATGCAGTCAGCACCACCATTTTTCAGCTGCTATTGATGATTTGGCAAGTTTTACGTTCAGAAGTTTGCCATTGTTTTCTGAACGACCAGTTCACACACCTTACCGTCAGAAACCAACTCGGCGCGATCCACTGCCGAATCTCGCGCAGCTTCTTGTTAGATGAAAACAAATAAACAGCTAATAATTGCAGGGGGTGGGAGGGGGTGTTGAAGTGATAGTTAGATACCAATATTTTATATTCTCCATGTGTACCAAGATTTGCTATTCTCCACATGTACCAAGATTTTCTATTCTCCACATGTACCAAGATTTTTTTTTCTATTCTCCACGTGTACCAAGATTTTCTATTCTCCACATGTACCAAGATTTTTTATTCTCCACGTGTACCAAGATTTTCTATTCTCCACGTGTACCAAGATTTTCTATTATCCGCATGTACCAAGATTTTTTATTCTCCACGTGTACCAAGATTTTCTATTCTCCACGTGTACCAAGGTTGTCTATTCTCCACGTGTACCAAGGTTGTCTATTATCCACGTGTGCTAAGGTTGTCTGTTCTCCAAGTATACAAAGATTGTCGTTCTCCAAGTGTACCAAGATTTTCTATTCTCCACGTGTGCCAAGGTTGTCAATTCTCCACGTGTACCAAGATTTTCTATTCTCAACGTGTAACAAGATTTTCTATTCTCAACGTGTAACAAGATTTTCTATTCTCCACGTGTACCGAGGTTATCTATTATCTACGTGTGCCAAGGGTGTCAATTCTCTAAGTATGCAAAGATTGTCATTCTCCAAGTGTACCAAACTTTTCTATTCTCCACGTGCATCAAGTTTTTCTATTCTTCCGTGTGCCAATATTTTCTAATTTCCATGTGTACCAAAATTTTCAATTCTCCACGTGTGACAAGATTTTCTAATTTCCATGTGTACCAAGATTTTCTATTCTCCACGTGTACCACTCAACGTGCTGTGTGTAATTTTTTATTCTTCAGTTTCACAGTCACGACCTATCTGGTTAGAAGTCAACCGCAGGCAATTTAAGAACAAGTTTATTTGTGTTGATTGTCTCAATGGTATGTACAGAAAGCAATGTCAAAATACCGAAGATACAATTGCTTAGACAATCACACATAGTCACTCAATGCTGGGGTTGATTGTGTTGTCCTGTAAAGAACATGAAATTGCAAGTAACATATATATCGCTGAACATATCATATGTGATTTTCCATGTTTCTTGTGTCATTTCGTGTTCTTCACGTGCAGTAGTTAGAGCGTCATGTGCGTTTATACTTCTTACATTTAGTCACAGAACACTCAATCAGTCTGGCAACGTTTATCTATTTTACCAAGATGTTTATAACTGGCTTGCGTAAAAGTAATCATACGCATGTGATGCTGTTGTTCTTGCCGCTTAATTTATTGTGCAGGCGCTGGTATATTCTGGGACTTAAAGAGTTAACAGAAATTAGACTTCAGGAAATACACACAGAAATTAAACTTCAGGAACTACAAACAGAAATTAGACTTCAGGACATACAAACAGAAATTAGACTTCGGGAAACACACACAGAAATTAGAATTCAAGAAACACAAACAGAAATTAGACTTCAGGAAATACAAACACAATTTTATTTATTTATTTTGTTTGTTTGTTTGTTGCATATTCCATACATGACGTTGCAGTCAACATCAGCATTTTTCAGCTGCTGTTGATGTTCTAGGCAAGATTACGCTCAGTAGTTTACCATTGCTTTCTGAGCGACCGGCTCACATACCCCTAAGTTACCAACGCGTTGAGAACCGCTACCGATTCTCGCGCAGGCTATATTACTCACGAGAATATACGGGAATACGAATAAAGACGTTAACCCCTAGGCCAGAGAGACCAGCAAACAGAAATTAGACTTCAAGAAACACAAACAGAAATTAAACTTCAGGAAACACACATATACATTAGACTTCAGGGCATTCAAACAGAAATTAGACTTCAGGAAATACAGACAGAAATTAGACTTCAAGAAACAAACAGAAATTTGACTTCAGGAAATGCAGACATAAATTAGACTTCAGGAAATACAAACATAATTAGACTTCAGGAAATTCCAACCTTGGAAAAGTCATTCCTGACATTTCTGTACTGGCGTGGCAGGTTTTGGATCCGCTTCATCATCGTCCGCCAGAAAAGATAGTTCACCTTGATTCTACAGAAGAGTCAAGTCACAAAGCGTGTGTGGTTAGTAAGCGAACGCAATGTTAGACATGGGGAGGGAAATAGTGGAAGGCATAATGCAGGTCGGGAGAGGAGGCAGTGCAGTGGCTAGAAGAGTTTTCTGCTCGCCCTGGTGGTCACTTGTTCGAATCTCTATCGCTGCTGATGTATTTCTTTTTTTTTTTTTTTTTTTTTTGGCGCTCGCTCGCCTTGAACTCAAGCGTAGTCCATACACACTATTTACAGTAGTGATGGACTGAATTATGCGTGTGGATTAGCTTTCCATATTAACAGTGTCCCTCACCATCAGGCGAACCCACTCCGACTTCAGAGGTACTTGTAATTTACGTCTCCAAGTCAAGGACTACAGGTCAACATTTTAGGCCAGCTGTCCGGTGTAGGGGATGAACCGCTAACTTCGGCATCAGCACAACGGATGTTTAAGATAACGTGTTCTTACCCATAGATAAATAAATAGTACTGAGTGTTGATACTTTAAATATGTTGAGTGACGAGTGAATTATATTGAACGTTGATACTTGCAATATGTTGAGTTGATTACATTGAGTGTTGATGCTTTAACTAAGTTGAATAGATTATACTGAGCGTTGATGCATGCATTATGTTGAGTGGTGAGTGGATTACATTGAGTGTTGATGCTTTTATTATGTTGAGTGGATTATTTTGAGTGTTGATAAAACGAGGAGGGAAAAAAGAAACCCATGCAAACCTTTTGGGAACACTTGAGTAGAGTTTGCCAAATTTTTCAATGTAGCGGAATGCGCCCACAACAACCTTCTCTGTCTGGTTGATCTTAATTCCCACAGAGGAGAGGGTCTTCTGAAGGTAGTGCAGCCATGCAAACTGAATGAGACAAAACAACAGTAAAGATCTAGATCATCATCGTCGTCGTCATCAGCATTATTATTAATATGAATATTACCATCATCATCTTCAAATTGCAGCCGTCAAAGCGTCGTGGGGAGAAATAGTTGAGGGTCCAGTGCCCGATGGGTGGCACCGGATTGTGTCATTCCGTGTGATTGGACATTGTCATTGAAGTCGTCAATCTATTTTCTTCTCGGGCTTCTGATTATTCACTTACATGGCTGTCCGTCTAGTGTCGTTATCTTTAATTTAATATACGTCAAAATTGACAGATATATGCATGACTGTATTACAAATGTTGTTTTGATGTTGTTGTTAATTTGTTTAACCCTTTTGATTTTCCTCTCAGTATTTTGCCCTTGTGTATTCTCTTTGGTGTTTCTTCATGTTGTTATATGTGAGTGTTCGGTTTTTGATTACTTCAGGAAGTCAGCTTTATTCCGCAACAATTTCCAGACATTATTATCCATTTTGCAGGCATAATTTTTTCCATCAAACCGGTTCTTGAAATTTTTTCTGTAACAAAGTACATTAAATACCTTTGCAGTCCTAATCAAAATATAAAATATGATAAGGAGGCTTCACGAAAGGAAAACAAGCTGTTCGGATTACATTTTAGATCACGAATTTATAATTCTTGTTCATTATCTGCTACTTTGTTGTTTAGTTTTACTTGTTCGATGATAAAGACTTTGATCGGCTTGCTCGTTTGTATCTTTGAGTGTTTTGCATTTCGTGGAGCTTTCTAGTTAAAATGGCACTTTGCCGCCTTGACAGACGATAGTTATTGTGCTTAAACAAAACAAAGGCATAATAACCTCTACATAGTACAAAGCCTGGACTTAATTACAGACACCACGTGTTGCCCCTGCAGCATGATCCGTCTCTTGGCTCGCGTAGTTTACTCCAGAGCAAAAGGTAACACCAATACATCTGGAGCAAGACAAGCTGCAGAACATGCCGAACCACCCATTGATGCTCTAACTATCCGCCTGTCCGTGCTTCGATGCTAGACCAGTTGCCGACAAGGCTTAAAACCTGGTCTGCTCTGCCACGACATTTAGTCTATATACTGCATTTCCTTGCACTAGGGTAAGGCTTGTACCCTTCCAGTTGCGCTCGTCCGCCCGAAGCCTTTGGCATAATATGGGGTGTTGGGTTTGGTGAACACCGCCCAACATTCGGTGCTAACAGAAAGCAGATAGTACCGTCTACTGTCATACTGTAGCTCAGTCATATCTGACTAAGACCTGACTTTCCAACATTCGATGCTAACAGAAAGCAGGTAGTACCGTTTACTGTCATATAATAGCTCAGTCATATCTGACTAAGACCTGACATACCAACATTCGGCGCTAAAAGAAAGCAGGTAGTACCGTCTACCGTCATACGGTAGCTCTGTCTGACTAAGCCCTGACTAACTGAGCTTCCTGGTTATATTCTGTATTATAATTGGGACCCCAGCATCAGCCCAGCAACAACCAGCCCACTTGTTTCGATAGTAAAATGCCTCTATAGGTTTTCCATCACGTTTATCCATTGTTTATATTTCAGAACCAGAGACTGGACTGAGAAATTCAGTGGTGATGCTTTCATGATGTTGATTATTTCAATATGTTTACTGAGTATTGATTCAATCATTATGTTAAGGGGATTATATTGAGTGTTGTCAATTTTATTATTTTAAGTTTATTATACTGAATGTTAATGCTTTCATTGTGTCAAGTTGATTATACTAACTGTTGATGCTTTGGTTGTGTTGAGTGGATTATATTGAGTTTTGATGCTTTCATTATGTCAAGTGGACTTTACTGAGTATTAATTCTTTGATACAGGTAAATAGAGAAATACAGAGTTTTAACTCTTTTAACATGGTAGCCCTTTGACCCAAGAGTGAGGTATTGATGAATTTGACTGCCTGTTACCTGGAATCTCTAACAGTTGACCGCCAAGCAATTTCAGTTGGTTACTGAATACAAAATGCAATACAAGCCTGACTAGCACTTGAACATTTGTATAAGTCAAAATAAATAAAATATATTGCCAAACCAGCAAAATGTAACCCTAAAGCTAATTCAGTATTGCTATATGGATCAGAAACACGGGAGGAGACGCCAAATATTACTACCGAATTAAAACATGAATTAACTGGTGCCTGTGAAGAACAGAACTAAAGTGATATGAGAGAATCCGATCCGATCCGATTTTCCAAACAAAAATTCCAATCTCGGTCTCTTTCAGCCTGCTTCTTCAGCGTTAGTTAGAGTGGAGATCCGTGGGTTTGTGTGTTTTAACACTGTTCCTCTTTGTGCTCTCTTTCGGGTTATTTTTGGCTCGTGCTGGTTATAGCTCCCGCTCCGGTGTCGTTATGGGTTGGTTCTTGTGTTGGCTTTGAATTCGTTTATTGGCTTGTGTTGATACTGACACATTCCGGTCCCAGGTCGGGTTTGTCCGGTTCCGCAATCTTCCGGACAATGCTTCCTTGTTCTAGATTTTTTTTTTTTTTTTTGTTAAATAAAACTAGTATAAGGTTGGTTATTTCCTGTTGTGGTCCTCCCCGATACTGATCCCCGAGTTATTTAGTCCTAACAAGGACTCTCGTATGCGTATGCCGGCACCTCCGGGTCAGTTGCAATTCGTTGCCCGAGTCCATCGTTCCTTCTCTATGTTCGCTTCCAGCGCCTGCACTCACCACGCCAAGATGTCACCATCAGTCCCCCAGACACATCCAGTGGCCCCTCAAGGATAGACGAGCCCCGTATAAGCCCTCACGCTCGCCGCCCCCTAACGTCCCTTTATAGGACCACACCCAGGACATCCATCCAATGCCAAACAGATGGATGTCCGGGGAAAAAAAAGGAAAAAAGAATTTCGGAAAAAAAAAATAAAAAAAAATTGAGACACACAACGGGGACGTAAAGGTACAAAATGACATTGAACAGATACAGACATGAATGACGTCCTCTCCTCCTCCTGGTTTGTGTCTTCTTTCTTAAGTTGGGGTTACATTTCCTTTCCTGTTCGGCATATGTATTGCCTCACCAGCATCATAATCTCTGCGATACTCTCTACGTGCAGGCATTTCGTCATTGCCATTGGTGTGTTGGAATTGGTGAAGTAATCTCTTAACTCCC
>OY992896.1:45669402-45684402 GCA_963921405.1 Cepaea hortensis
TCTGTCACTCCTTCGCCATTTACTGACTGAGACTGAACGGTCACCGTGGCGGAGTGGTCAAGCCGCATGCCTCGAGCTTCAAAGGTTGTGGATTCGGTTCCGGACTCCGTCATTGGTTCGCGAGTAAAATTTTCTCGGAGACTCCTAGGGGTCGTCGCTGGAGCTACAGAGCTCGTGCTGTGTGTGACGCTTTCGGCAGGCCGCCCTGTGGAAAGAGACTGAGCCATTTGGGATAAAACCCGGTGCAATGAAGTCGATCTTCACGTTTTTAACCCCCATAAACCGACTTAAACTTGATACTGTAGCATTAAACACTGCCATGGCAAATAGTTAAATGATGTTTTCTGCAGCCTTACCTTAGCTAGTTCTGTTTCAAACTTGATCATGTCCTCCACGTCCCTCTCTGCCACACCCGGGTCGGCCCCGAGCATGATGGCAACATCCTGGGCATATTTCTTGTAGGCTTCCGGCTTGCTCGCGGCCTCCGTTTGAAGGAAGTAGTCGGCTGAGGGCAAACCGAGGTCTGGCTGATCCAGCTGTGAGTGAAAAAAGAGTGTTAAACTGTCAGGGTTACCGTTACCATGTCTCGCTGGATTCAATTCTTTCAGTCATATGCAGTTGATATTATATGTTTTTCTCAGCTCCAGGATAATTGTTATAGGACAACAGTAACTTGAACTCTTTCTATCCCAGTACAATAGTTATTTCAACTCTTAATCACTAAATGTTTCAAATTTATTTAATATATTGAAAAGAAAACGGCCATGACGCGGTAGTTTGTTTTGTTTACTACTAAATAACATAAAAGTTCACCCATCATAATTCGTCCTTGATTGTCAGTCATGGCTTCTTCGGGCGCCGCGACACACAGGCTGACAACCACGGCTTTAATGAATTATTTGATAATCACGGAGCCCCAATGACAGCTATTAGCTGGGTTCATTCATCAGCAGGAGCAGGATTTTTCCCGACCAGTACGGCTCTGGGAGCGATTCAGCCTCACAGCAAGGCTCTGTGAGCGACTCAGCCTCACAGCAAGGCTCTGGGATCGACTCAGCCTCACTACAAGGCTCTGGGATCGACTCAGCCTCACAGCAAGGCCCTGGGAGCGACTCAGCCTCACAGAAAGGCTCTGGGATCGACTCACCCTCACAGCAAGGCTCTGGGATCGACTCAGTCTCACAGCAAGGCTCTGGCATCGACTCAGCCTCACTACAAGGCTTTGGGAGCGACTCAGCCTCACAGCAAGGCTCTGGGAGCGACCCACCCTCACAGCAAGGCTCTGGGAGCGACTCAGCCTCACAGCAATGCGTACGCAAAGTTTCTGGCAATTATCCGAGGAGGAAAGGCTGGGAAGAAAGGAATTGGCAACCTGACCTCATATTTCATGGCCTAGAACGTGTGAAGACTCAACGCTTCACACCCGTTGTGTCTGCCATGGGACTACTTTTACCTTTGTTTCTTTAAACCATCATACCTGAATCACACAGAAACATCAATAGGGGAACCCTTTGAGGCCATCAAGATAGTACTTAGATAAACACACATGTACTGGTTGGTGTCGGTAACAATAGAATAGGTTTCAATTCTTATGTTGTCTAGAGCGTCCTTAACCCCTGCTTATATCTTCTGCTTCTGTGAGCTCCAAACAATACATGTTTGTTGATTTTTGAACTCAATCAATCAATTATGTGTCATGCCGGAAAGCGTGGGCGGTCATGACTCGCCATTTCACTCGATCACCAGCGGCGTGGATCAGCTCAGTGTTCCTGTCTCGTCCATGCCATGTGGTCAAGCTATCCAGGTATTTTCCTCTCGGTCTTCCTCTTGGTCTGTTCCCTTCGATCTTGCCAGATGTCAATAAGTTCTCCTGTCCATTTCTTCTCATAACATGTCCAAAATACTTTGACTGTCTACGTCTAATTTCTCTAATCAGTTTACGATTTTCATTTGTCTCCTGTAGGACTTGGTCATTGGTTTTGCTGTCTGTCCATTGTATTCTTTGCATTCTCCTCAGAAACCACATTTCTGCAGCCATCAGATGTTTTTTAGCTTGACTGCACATTGTTCAAGTTTCACATCCATACAAAAGAACAGGCTCTATGTATCCCCTCATCACTCTTGTATGTGTGGGTGGGGAAATGTGTGTGGGTGGGGGATCGGTGGGTGGATGGCGGCATGTATGTTTGCCTGAGTCTATGTGAGTGCGTGGAGGTATGTGTGGGTGGGTGGGTGTGTGGTGGGTGGCTGAGGGATGTGTGGGTGGCTGCGGGATGTGAGGGTGGATGGGGGATGTGTCTCACAACATTGCAATATGCACTGTTTATGTTTACAACTTTCATTTGACAATGTTTTTTTTTCCCATGTGAATGTACCATGCGTAATATGCATTGTTTATGCTTACAAAATCAATTTGACAATGTTTTTTTTCCCCTATGTAAATATAACATGCACATTTTATGAATGAAAGATGAGTGATCGAAAGGGCCGAATGTACTACGGGCCTGCGTGCCCAATTTGTTACCCTATTAAAATAAATTTCGTTCGTTCGTTTCGTTCGTTCCTTTTCTCGTTTCAATTGACATCTTTTTATTGGTCAGAATGTTTTTCAACTTGCTAAAGCCTACTTTCGCCATGGCGATTCTTGTTCTAATCTCTTCAAGGCATCTCCCATCAGATGTTATGACTGTTCCGAGATAATTGTACCCATTCACTTGTTGAATATTCCCATTTACTTGTATATTACATTGTGGTACTTCGTTCTTCCTAGTGACGACCATAACCTGTGACTTCTTACAATTTAATTCCAACCACAGCTGCTCATTATGTACAACAACAGCGTCTACTAATTGTTGTACATCTTGTGCATTGTCTGCAATCAATACTGTATCATCTGCATATCTAATGTTATTGATGCTTCGTCCTCCAATGCTGATTCCATTTATATCTTCTACATTCCTGAAAATATTTTCACTGTATAGGGAAAAAAGATCTGGAGATATTACACATCCCTGCCTAACACCTCTCTTAATAGGTTGATAATGTCCCACTTCATTATCAATCCTTGTGGCAGCTTGTTGTTTCCAATATATGTTTTTTACAAGTCTAATGTCTTTCCCATCAATTTGTAGATCTGCAAGCATATCTACCATGTTGACATGTCTAACTCTATCAAAAGCCTTTGCGTAGTCAATAAAGCAACTATCATACCTGAAAACAAAAAGAATAATTACAACAACGGAATTAAAATTCATGAGAAGAATATTTAATATATCAAGAAGAGAGAAAATCAGAAATGAAGAAATCTGGACTAAAGTATGGGTTATAGCTGCGCTAGATTTCATTAGAAAACAGCAAGTTAAATAGTTTAGCCATGTAACTTGGTTACAAACTAACAGTATGCCATAACAAGCAATAATGTACAGACCAAATAGAAGCAGAGGAAGAGGCCGACCATATCAATGATGGACAGAGGGAATAACAGAATCCATGAAAATCACGTTATATGAAGCCCATAAACGGGCACTCTCCAGCTGATGATGCTTCACCTTGACACCGCAAGGTACAAGCGGAACACGATGAGATGAGATGAGATAACATGAGATGAGATGAGTTGCTACCTGAATAATGTTAACTTCAGAATCCTTGTCGTCTGCAGACACCCACTGTTTGACGAGGATCTTGCTGTTCATTAGGGCTAGCTTGACAATTAGGTCAGTAACATCCACTTGGTCGTTTGCGTCCCAGTTGTCTCCAGACAGCACTGGCCACTCGCCCAGTTCAGCCAGCATAGCTCTGACGGGATCCAAACCCCGCAAGTCTATCTGGGCTGTGGTCATAAGACAATATAAATTTTAATATATGTCTTTTACAGGACGTAGCAATCGAGCTCAGCATTTCTTTGCCTGTTTAATTTACTAGGCAATTTTACATTCTTGTCATTGCTTTCTGAACGACCGACGCTATACGATCGAAGGAGGTAGGCGGGATTGTGAATTCCGTTTTCTACCCCTTCTTCACAGACGGCGATAATAAGACAATGTGGTCTAAAGAAAATTATGCCGTGTATTGTCATAATCAAATAAGTTAAGTGTTTCACTAGTCTTTAGAAAATTCATCTCCTGTATTATTACGTGCCTTTTCGGAGCCCAGACTTGTATGATAGTGGACAGGGCTCGGGGTTGGGCAGAATGCAGGAATGAGCTACATCCAAGCCCTCCCTCTGGGTTTGTTGGGGTCAATTGACCATGAAATCACTAAATACATGGAAGAAACATTGCCAGCTTAGGCCTAATCCTAAGACTGGTGGAAGAATCATCACCAGTCTAGACCTAACCCTAAACTCATGGAAGAAACATCGCCAGTTTAGTCTAAGCCTAACCCTAAACCCGGTGGAAGAAACATCGTCAGTCTAAGCCTAATCCTAAACCCGGTGGAAGAAACATGGCCAGTCTAGTCTAAGCCTTATCCTAAACCCCGTGGAAGAAACATGCCGAGTCTAAGCCTAATCCTAAACCACATGGAAGAAACATTGACAGTCCAGGCCTAACCCTAAACCCCATGGAAGAAACATTGACAGTCCAGGCCTAACCCTAAACCCCATGGAAGAAACATTGACAGTCCAGGCCTATCCCTAAACCCCGTGGAAGAAACATTGACAGTCCAGGCCTATCCCTAAACCCCATGGAAGAAACATTGACAGTCCAGGCCTAACCCTAAACCCCATGGAAGAAACATTGACAGTCCAGGCCTAACCCTAAACCCCATGGAAGAAACATTGACAGTCTAATCCTAACCCTAAACCCCGTGGAAGGAACATGCCGAGTCTAAGCCTAACCCTAAACCCCATGGAAGAAACATCGACAGTCCAGGCCTAACCCTAAACCCCATGGAAGAAACATTGACAGTCCAGGCCTAACCCTAAACCCCGTGGAAGAAACATTGACAGTCCAGGCCTATCCCTAAACCCCCATGGAAGAAACATCACCAGCAGTGGAAGAAACACCGACGACAGTCCAGGCCACACCCCAAGCATGGCTGAATGGATAGAGCGTCCGTTCTTAAATATCCGGTGTGCTGATACCAAGCTAGCAGGTTCAACCTCTACATTGATCAGTTGGACTAACATATTAACTTCTCGTCCTTGACATGGGGACATAAATTACAAGTAACTCAGAAGTCACAGTCGGTTCTGGATAAAATAAACAGTTAGAATCAGTGCGGCAACATCGGGATTCGAACCTGTCGCCTTCAAATAATGACAGACTGAACCCCGTGTATTTGGATGTACGGCCAGCTAGACTCCCCGTGTCAACATGAGCCAGATCTATCATCCACCCAAGAACCCGACAATAGAATAAGGACATTAAGCACTTGTCGTTTTAAATATCATGAATACATTAACATTAAACGGAAAGTGGAGTCAGCTTTACAAAAACACAATCACAAGAGACAGAATAGACCATGCGGCTAGAAAACCTTCATCAGCACACCAAAATAAAAAGATATGAATAAAATGGTTAAACTGTAGTAAAGCTGTGGAAATATCAACACCATGAAAACACGAATTATATGCCAGCTGTAGGCAAAGGACGCCACAGTGATAAGCCTTCATCAGCAAAGAAACAGAAGAAAACACAACATACAAATGACGCAGGTGACACTAAAACTACAGACTGGTATAATAAACAGAATGTTGAGACATGAAAAAAAAATGTGTGGGGGTTTGGGGGGGGGGGGGTGGAATATATGGTACTTATTACAGTCTCGGAATGTTGCCACATTCTGGGACTCCGAGATAAGAAGCACACGTTTTTACATACGCACGCTGTGCTCTCTTGTGTTATTTCTTTGCGGACAACAACCACAATAACAAATATAAGTAATAATAATAATAATAATAATAATAATGACGGGGACATACTTTCGTTCAAGCAGGACGTGTAGAGAGTCTTCGCCTTGATGGTTGCTTCTGTGTCCACTTTGGGGTCAACGGGTTGCTCAAGCAAACCTGAAGATGGACAGCACATAGATAAGATTGTTATTGAAATTGGGCTACGTTGTTTCCGATGTTGGTTGTTTAACTCAGCTAACTGTACTGTAAAGGTTGTCCATGACAGGTATTACCTTTGTGTGTGTAGTGATAACTGCCATTACTGCCTGTAATAAACTGCGGTGTAGGGCATAGGGGTCTTGCGCTTGAGGTATTAAGTCCGCCTGGCTTGTGCAGTCATCGAAAAATGTGCAGGTCAGGGTTTTCTCGTTGCCCCATGCACAAAACAAAACAAAACAAACAACCAAACAAACAAATGCATCATCGTACTGAGGATTCGAACCCGGGTCTCTCAAATAGAAACCTGGCATTTTAGCCTCTCGGTCAGACGAGTTAAGCCTTCTCGTAATACACGCTACGTAATCACGATATAGAGTGGTCGATTCCGTTCCTCACCGCCATTCCTCTCCTGATAATTTTGAGAAAAGATAGAAACTATCATCACGTGTCCGCATAGTGACGTAGGTGCGATTGTCTCCACACAAATGTAAGCCGGGGTAATTCTACTAATGATGTTCCTGTACGCCATAGTCTTTGACCAACAAACATCATTTATCTCTGTCTGCCACTGCTTTCCCTACCGCTGATTTTTCCAGTGGTCACAATGCACAGAGATGGAAACAGAGGAAGAAACCGACCACGTAATCGTTGGACGGAGGGAATAGCAGAGTCCATGGGAATATCTATATATGAAGCCAATAATCGGGCACTCTCACGATGTTTATATATCACCTCGACACCGCAAGGTACAACAGGACTATGATGAGATGAGATGAGACAATGTTTTCCCATGCCCGTCTTCTCATTACAAGACCAACAACATGGTTTGTCTATTCCTTATATTTGTGGGTAGTGTTCTATAAGACCGACAACACCGTTTGTCTATTCCTTATATTTGTGGGTAGTGTTCTATAAGACCGACAACATCGTTTGTCTATTAATTTTATTTGTGGGTAGTGTTCTATAAAACCAACAACATCGTTTGTCTATACCTTATATTTCTGGGTAGTGTTCTATAAGACCAACAACATGGTTTGTCTATTCCTTATATTTGTGGGTAGTGTTCTATAAAAATAACAACATGGTTTGTCTATACCTTATATTTCTGGGTAGTGTTCTATGACACCAACAACATGGTTTGTCTATTCCTTATATTTGTGGGTAGTGTTCTATAAGACAAACAACATGGTTTGTCTATTCCTTATATTTGTGGGTAGTGTTCTATAAAAATAACAACATGGTTTGTCTATACCTTATATTTCTGGGTAGTGTTCTATGACACCAACAACATGGTTTGTCTATTCCTTATATTTGTGGGTAGTGTTCTATAAGACAAACAACATGGTTTGTCTATTCCTTATATTTGTGGGTAGTGTTCTATAAAATCAACAACATCGTTTGTCTATTCCTTATATTTGTGGGTAGTGTTCTATAAGACCGACAACATCGTTTGTCTATTCCTTATATTTGTGGGTAGTGTTCTATAAGACCGACAACATCGTTTGTCTATTCCTTATATTTGTGGGTAGTGTTCTATAAGACCGACAACATCGTTTGTCTATTCCTTATATTTGTGGGTAGTGTTCTATAAGACCGACAACATAGTTTGTCTATTCCTTATATTTGTGGGTAGTGTTCTATAAGACCGACAACATAGTTTGTCTATTCCTTATATTTGTGGGTAGTGTTCTATAAGACAAACAACATGGTTTGTCTATTCCTTATATTTGTGGGTAGTGTTCTATAAAAATAACAACATGGTTTGTCTATACCTTATATTTCTGGGTAGTGTTCTATGACACCAACAACATGGTTTGTCTATTCCTTATATTTGTGGGTAGTGTTCTATAAGACAAACAACATGGTTTGTCTATTCCTTATATTTGTGGGTAGTGTTCTATAAAATCAACAACATCGTTTGTCTATTCCTTATATTTGTGGGTAGTGTTCTATAAGACCGACAACATCGTTTGTCTATTCCTTATATTTGTGGGTAGTGTTCTATAAGACCGACAACATCGTTTGTCTATTCCTTATATTTGTGGGTAGTGTTCTATAAGACCGACAACATCGTTTGTCTATTCCTTATATTTGTGGGTAGTGTTCTATAAGACCGACAACATAGTTTGTCTATTCCTTATATTTGTGGGTAGTGTTCTATAAGACCGACAACATAGTTTGTCTATTCCTTATATTTGTGGGTAGTGTTCTATAAGACCGACAACATCGTTTGTCTATTCCTTATATTTGTGGGTAGTGTTCTATAAGACCGACAACATAGTTTGTCTATTCCTTATATTTGTGGGTAGTGTTCTATTTACATTCGCCTTGTTCAGGTAGTCGTTGTTACTCAGTCAGTTGTTGTTACTCAGTCAGTCGTTGTTACTCATGCAGTCGTTGTTACTCAGTCAGTCGTTGTTACTCCGTCAGTCGTTATTACTCAGGCAGTAACATTAATCACTAACATCAATGAAATCGTTAACATCATCAAGATTAATCACATCACTAACATCAATAACATCACTAATATCATCAGGATTAATAGTACCACTAACATGAATAATGTCACACAAATCAATCACGTCACTAACACCATTCATTGATTCATTCATTCATTGATTCATTCAGTAGCATGTCCTTTGCAGAACCTAGCTCCCATAACAATCTTCCGGAAAGCCTCTCGATCATAAGCAAGATGTCCCGCGTCTGATACACCCATCTGGAGATTATCCGCCACATTCTGCACCCATCTTCTCTTTGGCTCACTAACATCACTAGTAACAATAACATCACTAATATTTTTGATGTCACAAACAGCACTTAAAATTACTAATATCAGTAGCATTACTAACATCACATACATCACTAACATCACCAAAATTCATAACATCACTAACACTAGTAACAGCAATATCATTACTGTCAACATAGTACCTCGCGGTGTATGGCGGGGAGAGGGGGGGGGGGGGGGTTGAGCCTGAGGAATTAAGGAATTCCGCCTGGCAAGTGCAGTCGCCACGAACTGTGCAGGTTAGGGTTTTCTTTTTGCCCCCGACAGAAAAAAAAACAAAAAACTCTACACCTTACCAAGGATTGTTTCCAGAAGGAGGATCCAGCATTCTAGTCTCTCAGCCAGGCTAATATCATCAATATCAATGATAGCACTAACATCACCACTGTCAATAACATCATCAACACCAGTATCATTACTAACATCATTGTACACCGTAAACATTCATTGGGTGCTCACATGATTGTCCAGAATGGGAACCGTGTGATCAAATCTCATCAACTGTTAGCGTCGCGGTAAAGATAAAATTTAATCGATCTCCAACATTTTCTGTCTACTGCCAGGATGGTCCACCGTAATATCAACTCTTTCCAATCCCTTTTATGTGGATGCTATCTTCAGATTAAAATCATTGCCTTCCCTATGCACGTTTGACTTCCACCTGTACAACAGGTTTGAAGCCCGATACGACCACAACCGAACTCAATGTATTTGTGTGTTTGTTATTTGACCTAGCCTTGAGTAATATAATTTCTGTTGCTATTTCGACGTCTAGATGCCGATTTTGTTTCTTGTTACATAGTTGTAGGTTCAGGCAAATGGTAGTCCTGGCTAATAAAGACACCCTATTTGAGGAGTACCTTGTTGACCGTTCTTCAAAGGACACTTGTACATACAACGTGGCGATGCTGTCAGTGAATATGACAGGTTCAAGTAACTGTGTCCTCACTAAAGCTTTCAATGTGATATTGGCTACTGAGTCTTATCCTAGTGCGATAAAATGCAACCCAAAGACTAAATGTCATGGCAGGGCAGACCAGGCTCTTAGCCAGGTCTCGGATCGGAGCTCCGACAGGCGGGCAAGAAGAACATTGCTTTGCTGATCCGGCAACTTCTGCATCTTGTCTTATTCCAGATGTATTACTGCTACCTTTCTTGTGGAGTAAACTAGGCAAGTCAAGAGAGGGATCATGCTACATGGACAAAACATCATCATGAAGTGCCATGTAAGCTAGCGTAGGCGTTTATGTCTCTCCACGGATCTCGGTATATGGTTTTCTGGATTAACCCGGCTGATGATTTTCCTCCATGCCACAACATAGTCTTTTCAATTCAGCTCAGGCTTTGTCCCACGGAGATCCCCGCCATGGGTTGTAGTTACTATGCATATTTTAATCACTGTGAAACATGCTATGGTCTGTCAAGACGGCAAGGTGCCAGTAATTCACAAGAACACACAACAGTCGAACAAGAACTCACCCTTGAGATGCACCTGCTTCTCATCCTCCAGTTTAGAAAATGTATCAATGGAGCCTTTGTCATCTGGGATGACGTTAAGTTTGTTCCAGTTGCCACACGAGAAGTCAAAGAAGTTTTCGCATGGTTCAACAGATGGGTCAATGGACTTCAGTATTCGAGAAGCTGAAAAAGAAGCATGATTTTATACGTTTGTTTCTTCATTTAATGTGGTACAGGGTAAAGAGCGAGGGATAGTACCTCACGGTGAGTGGCAGCCATATCCCTAGGGATAGACAAGGATCCTATTTGGTTCCCATCTCTTTACCTAGCTCATGTATGGCTCCACGAATACCGCTCGTATAAGGGCTGTGGCCACACCACGGGCAACAGTCTTGGCTGACTGGCTAAACTACATGAGTGAGAAGTAGCGGTAATATAAATATCCCACTAAGGGAATGTCAATTCCTAGTACACAAAATATTTTTCCAACATAACCCTAGGAAACTACCCTGGAGATAGAACGAGAAATCAAATTGACTACATCATGATTAACAATAGATTTAAATAACGAAGACAAAAACAATAGATTGCACGATTTATTGCCTGGCATATTTCGCTGCATCTCGTCAGGTACATACTGCAGAAAACACACAACATAAAGTGAATTAACTAGATAACTCCTTCAAGCTGAAATATACACATGTTCGCACAGTAATGTCGATTTTCTACCACGGTATTTTTAAACTGACTAACATGTCTTTCTGCTTGCACAAGGCCGGCTTGCGTAGGTTGATCATTATAGCTTCTGCAAACTTTAACAAGCGACTACTTTGTGTGTTGAACAACACACAGAAGGCACTGTCTCTCTCAATCACATGACCGCTCTCGAGCACATGCCTCGCGACCGATGAAGCGGGACTGTTGCGGTGTGTCGGCCAACGAAGCGTTGCCGTTTCTAGATATGCTAATGAGACATAGAGCAGACGGCACAATTCAAAGATCGGTGTACCGTAAAGAAACATGGACTGGCCAATACTTAAATTTTCAGAGCTTCACACCTGTCCAGTACAAACGTGGCTTAGTACGGACCCTGTTTGACCGTGCTAGGAAGATATGCACCCAGGACACACTGACAGAGGAATTTGAAACTCTGAAGAATGCCTTAAACCTGAATGGGTACTCCACAGGATTTATAAAGCGTCACTGCCAACAGCCCAAACCAAAACCAGAGGCGACTACAGTTCCTAAACTCAAGGTACTCATCCAGCTAACCTTCCGAGGGGAAGACGTAATGCAACGTCTGCAGGATCGGCTCATCACAGCAGTCGGGCGAACATTCTGTGCTGCAACTCCAGTTATCAGGTACAGAACCACAACGATCCTCACCCCAGCAATAAAATAACATGTAGCTTTGTACGCCAAATCGAATTCTATTTACCAATTTACATGCAGGTGCGAGGCCATCTACATCGACAGAACAGAGCGGCAGTTACACAGCAGGGCTTTGGAACACATTCCGAACTGGGTCGACAAGAAACTACACACAGACGATGGTAGCCTAGGTAGGCCGACACACCGCAACTTCATCGATCGAGAGGCATGTGCTCGAGAGCGGTTATGTGATTGAGAGAGACAGTGCCTTCCGTGTGTTGTTCAATACACAAAGTAGTCGCTTGTTAAAGTTTGCAGAAGCTATAATGATCAACATACGTAAGCCGGCCTTGTGCAAACAGAAAGACATGTTAGTCAGTTTAAAATTACCGTGGTAGACAATGTACATTACTGTGCGAACATGTGTATATTTCAGCTTGAAGGAGTTATCTAGTTAATTCACTTTATGTTGTGTGATTTCTGCAGTATGCACCTGACGAGATGCAGCGAAATATGCCAGGCAATAAATCCTACAATCTATTGTTTGTGTCTTCGTTATTTAAATAGATGTAAAAACAATGTTTAAAATGCCACAACATATATTGGTGCTGATATCAACTCTGGCCACAATCCTGTGGTCTTAAAATTACAAATAAAACTTTAAAAAACACAGGAAAAAGGACACCGCAGACATCTCAAGTAGATATATCAGCATTGAAACAACCAGGCATAAGTCAACTAACTACCTGGGTGAAGTAAAAAATAAATATGATTGACTAATCGTTGAAAGCATGGAACAATATAGAAGTTAAATGCCTGAGGATAAAATTAGTACGAATTGGGAATGTGTGAAAACTAGCATACAGATTGCAAATACCACCTTGCCAGTGAAGGTAAATAAGAGAGGAAAAAAAATTATGGATAACCGATGAAATCTTGAGCAAAATTACTCAAAGGAAGAAAGCAAAGAACATTCCAGAATATATATTTACAGACAGAGAAATACACCACATGTGCAGAGTTGCCAAGGAAGAGTGGTTGCAGAAAAATGCAAAATGCGATAGAGGATCTAGAAATAAAATACAATTCGAAAGAATTGCATGAAAATATGAAAAGATTTACAAAGAAGAAAGATAATATAACAGGAAATGGTTGTATCAGAGAGAAAGATGGAGAAATTATAATTGATAAAACCGACATACTAAACAGATCAGCAGAATACACAGAAGAGTTATTCTGGGATACAAGGGTCAATAAACTAACATTATATAATACTCAAGATGGACCAACATATTAAAGGCTGAAGTGGTTATTAAAACGACGAAAGAAGGAAATGCTGCAGGTCCTGACAAGATAACAACAGAGATGATAATATTCTTATCCAGCTTTGGCATTGTTTTCACAGAATAATGTAATTATATATATATATATATATATATATATATATATATATATATATATATATATATATATATATATATATATATATATATATATGTATATATATATATATATATATATATATATATATATATATATATATATATATATATATATATATATATATATATAGTGGGTACAGTCACAAGCAAGGATTTGTAAACATCCATTTTCATTACACTACACTAAAAGCCAAGAGCTGTTGATTGTGAGGATTACAGACCTATTAGCTTAATGAGCCAAATAACTAAGATACTACTCAATGTCATACAAGAAAGGATTCAAAATAAAATAGATGAGGAAGTAGCTGAAGGACAATTTGGGTTCTGCGAAAACAGCGGCACCAGAGAATAAAACCAATGAGCAAGTCCTACAAGAAGCAGATTCAAACACTTGACCATCTGGTCGGCAGGCTAAGGTCCCAACCACTGCGCCTTCCTGCTCTAGCATCCCACTTTGGCAAGTGTTACAAGAAAGATAACAATAGCAATAACTCACCGGCATTAACACAGCCTGGTGTGGCACAAACATCCTTCAAAGTTAATCCTTGGGGGATTTCATAATGGGCCGTGCTACCAATCACTTGACCATGTTGTGCCTTCGACTGATTTGCATGTCGGGACTGTTGGTAGCCTGCCAGTTCTGACTTTGACGAGGCGCTTCCTGTCTCGAAAGCAGTGCTCTTGCTTGCATCCACAGATGTAGTTTGGTCATCTATAATAAAATAATTAAGCAACATGTATATATGCTAAAAAAATTAGTTGCATATATGTTGCAGTTAACACCAGCATTTTTGCTGTTGTGATCTCTTGGCAAGTTTATGTTCAGTAGTTTGCTGTTGCTTTCTGAACGACCGGCACCCATAACATTGCGTAAAAACCCAACACGAGACGGTTTGCTGCCAAATCGTCTGCAGCTGTGTTTCGAACGCAGGTATGCGGGATAAAGAACTGCGCCCGTTACACCTCCGCCACGGAGCAGGCTCACAGTATATATGAGGATTATAAATGAGGATTGTTAGTCAGCTCTTTGTCAGATACGCCTGAGCTACCATATGACAATGGACTGTGCTATTTTCTTTCTGTTAGCGCCGAATGTTGGGCGGAGCTCACCAAACCCGACACTTCACATTGTGCCAACGGCTTTTGGCGGCGGAGCGCAATTAGGAGGGTACACACCTTATCCAAGGAAATGCAACATAAAGACTAAATGTATGACAAGGCAGACCAGGCCCTAAGCCTTGGTTGGCAACTGGTCTAGGATCGAAGCTCCGACAAGTGGACAGTTACATCATTTCTTTGCTGATCCGGCAGCTTCTGTAGCTTGCCTTGCCCCAGATGTATTGATGTTATCTTTCCTCTAGAGTAAACTAGGCAGGCCGAGAGAGGGATCATGATGCATGGGCAACACATGGTCTCTACAATTCAGCCCAGGCTTTGTGTTATGGAGAGGTTATTATGCCCTTTTGTTTTTTGAAGCACAATAGGATTCGGCTTTGTCAAGATGGCAATGTGCCAGTATAAATGAGGATAGCACCAAATGTTCAAGGATAACAACATAGAGATAGGACATAACACTCACAGATTAAAACATGAGGAAAGTATAATTTACTCAAGGATTAAAACACGAGGAAAGCATTATTTACTTAAAGATTAAAACATGGGCAATTCATCATTTACTTACAGATTAAAACATGGGTAAAGCATCATTTACTCAAGGATTAAAACATGGGTAAAGCTTTATTTACTCAAGGATTAAAACATAGGGAAAGTATCATTTACCCAAGGATTAAAACATGGGTAAAGCATTATTGACTCAAAGATTAAACATGAGGAAAGCATCATTTACTCAGTAATCAAATTGATTTATTTGGTGTTGATATATTTTA
>OY992896.1:45686902-45796902 GCA_963921405.1 Cepaea hortensis
GTGCTAGCACTTTTCGCTGGCTGTTGCAGATGAGAACGGAGCACGTATGGGAATGTCTCTATGATATCGGTTCTTTACTCACCTCAACTTAACTAAACTCTCAGCCATCTCTTCTCGCTAGTGTTGATTTTCCGTATGTGTGATTTTAATAGTGTCCAGTATGCCGTACTAGCATAGTGTTGGAAAGAATTTGCTATTTATTATCTGTCGTTTGCGGACAGAGGAATATTTGGTTGTGTCTGTATGGGTGTTAGTTGGTGTATAAGTAACACTGCAGAGATATATCAATACATACATACATGGATCTAAAGAGAGCAACACAATTCAGGAAGGAACCTTTGGATTGAAATGACCGAGAAACTAACTGCCCAACCCAGATGGTGAAATACATTTAGATTATAAACAGACAGCTCTGTTGCGATGCGGTTACGTACGCAATTCGTAATCCCGCATACTGCGTTCGAAACACAGCTGCGAGCGGTTTAGAAGCGGACCGCCTTGAGTTGATTTCTATCCAATGGTGTGTGTGGTGGTCGTTCAGAAAGCAATGGCAAACTATTGACCGTAAACTTGCCCTGGGATCACAAACAGCAAAAACATGCTGGAGTTGACAGTTACGTCCTGTAAAGGATATGCAACTAACTAACTATAATCAGACTGCAACTTATACCATTAGTATTGGGACTCTCCGCTGGCTATTGAAGATGAGGACGGAGCTCGTATGGGAATGTCCCTAGTGCTGTGTTGTCGATTCTTGACTTAACTCGTACACGGTGACTATAATGGAGGGAACAATCGGGAACGCTACACTCGAACATCCGCTGAGAGTGACAGAATACAGATGGGTGTATTCCGGATGCGCAAGACTGATTCTATTTCATGAGTTAAGATTCCTCCGAAGCATGGCGAGGCACCACCAGTCTGCACACCAATAAGCCAGACATGGGACAACGGATACTCACGCAAACCTCAGGTCCGGTATGACATCACATTGATGTTGGACAACAGGTTGTATTCATCCGACATACAGGACTTCGTGCTGGAGCTCACAGCCAGCGAACACAAGCAAGCCAGCATGAGTTAAGAGCCGACATTACACGGGTTGGTGTTTTCCGGATGCGCAAAGCTGATTCTGTTTCATGAGTTGAGTAAAGAGCCGACATTACACAGGTTGATGTTTTCCGGATGCGCAAGGCTGATTCTGTTTCATGAGTTGAGTTAAGAGCCGACATTACACAGGTTGGTGTTTTCCGGATGCGCAAAGCTGATTCTGTTTCATGAGTTGAGTTAAGAGCCGACATTACACAGGTTGGTGTTTTCCGGATGCGCAAGGCTGATTCTGTTTCATGAGTTCAGTTAAGAGCCGACATTACACAAATGGGTGTATTCCGGAAGCGCAAGGCTGATTCATCACATGACCAAAGAAAGCTTTTTGTCTCTTTCTTATTGTTGTGTATAATGTTCTAGTTTCATTAGCCTCTTTCGGACAATCATAGGTAGTTACCCTAGGCTATGATTATTTATCTGCCTGCCACACTACACACATGCTGCCAAAGGGCCCTAACCACGTTTGCCTTATCGTGCACCAATACCCAACCCAGCGGTGCAGACGGCAGAGCCCAGTAAAGAACATGCAAGTAACTATTTCTAACCACCTCCTGATCTGGCAGAGATGCAGAAAGTCGTGTATTGGGTCATTTATGCGCATGTCCGATCTATTCTCAATCCCCGTGGCCACACAACACTGACGAACCATTGATTTCGCCTGCAGTCTCAGCTGTAATTACGCTGCCATGATTCAAAGTTCTCACGAAATTACAGACATAATCCTATAAGTAATTAATCAGTATCACGACACAAACAGCGAAATTGCAAATGTAGCGAAAAAAAACACAATTCGCTGCACAATTACTAGTAAAAACAGGTTTGCCCTGCAAACTGAGGAATGCACTTTCCGCGCTAATGGATCCCTTCTGGTGACAAATTAGGTTTCGGAAAAATTCCGTCTCTGTAAGAACATGCTTAATGACAAAATAGCCGAGGACATAGAAGAATGGTGAAACAATTATTAACTACAAAGGTGCTTCAAATTAAAATCTAAGAATTTTATTTATGTAAAAAGTGTATTCGATACTAGCTCCTCGGTGTCTAAAAAGTACATGAACTAATCTGGAAAATAAATTTTTAGTCTCTTGTTTGACCACTAACATCCTTCCTGGCACACATGTCCGCCAACATTACAAGTCTATCATCGAGTCTTGAAGCACATCATGGATGATACGGTCAGTAAGTAAATAACCCTTTGACGCACCGTATGATGTATTGGACATATGGTGCTCGATGTAGGTTTTTATTGACCAGCCAACACACCAAGGATGATACGGTCAACATCACGATTGTCGCAATCATTTCTCAAAACATCTTCTGGTGGCCATTTTAGGCGGGAACGTCATCGGAGCACTGGTCGATTGTAATAATTCTCCTCATTACACATTCGAACTCATGACCACAGGGAGGGCAAGCAAGCTGTTAGACACAAGGCTAGACTATGTGAACCACAAGGCTAGACTATGTATATCGCTGCATTGTAACTAATTACATGCCATGGGATGATTAATCGTCTCAGGTGACTTCCTATATCTGCCGTACGCTTATATTTCGCTGAAATGTTGTCATTGCTAAATCTTGTCTCAATTACAATATCCATCCATCCATCATGTGCCATGCCGATAGGCATGGGCGGTCGTATTTTGCCATCTCACTTGATCTCAATCTGCCATCTCACTTGATCTCAATCTGTCATCTCACTTGATCGCAATCTGCCATCTCACTTGATCGCAATCTGTCATCTCACTTGATCGCAATCTGCCATCTCACTTGATCGCAATCTGCCATCTCACTTGATCTCAATCTGCCATCTCACTCGATTAAAATATCAATACTGTAGGTTTCCCTTGCAACCCCGTTTAATTTGATATATAATACAACATGTTGCTACCATATTAACAACTTTTACGTTATAACTGTGACACAACTCTATTTCCCATTTGTCTCCATCCATCTTTGTTTCCGTCAGACATATTTAGATATTTTCCAGCAAGACGCGCCCGACTCCTGCAATCGCAGATGAATGAGGTCATTGTTTTGTGTGCCTGACAATCAAGGGTCGACAACGGTCTAACAAAGAACTCATACTATTTCGGAGTGAATTTGCTCATGTACTCACTTGCTGGAGTGGAAAGCATGCGTCGTTGAATTTATATCTGGTTAAAAATAAATGGTTGGTTGCAACGTCTTGTGAAGAACATGCAGTAAACTTTGGTTTTAACCAATTTGCTTCCAATCCCTTCAAAAACAAATAAACTACTAAGAGAACGCAGCACCTCTTTGGCGCTTGTCACAAGCAGCCATTTTGATATTCTTTATGCGACCTAATGTAGTTCGTCTGAACCGCGATGCCACCTTCATGACACTCTTGACGTCCGTAGCAAGAATATTACCGACATCCATCACAACGACAAGTAGTTTCGAATGTCTGTCGTAAATTTCAGATTTCAATTTGGCACCCCGCCGTAATCTCATTTCAAGGAGGACATGAACACATACAGCACAGTACATCTGACAGCGTCGCTTCCTGGTAGAATGGTTTACGCTAAAGTTAAACATCGCAATCATGCCATGTGCTAAGGGCTACGCCAGGTAGCCGCATGGGGCCGTCACTAACAGACTGAAAAGCAAATAGGAAACCTCACCAGCTGACGTCACAGACATGAAATCTGTCACACGAGAAAACAAAATTTAAACAACGCAAAATCCAAGAATATAGGGCCGCTAAACCGTACCTCTGTTATAACCAACGCCGCATAAGGGAGATTGAACGAGATCGAATTTTTATTTTGTTTTCCTCTCAAAGGAACTAACGAAAAAAAGCCAGGTGCTATATTGTAAATATGGTCTTGTTCCTCTTCTGCCCTTTGTCGCCCATTGGCGCATAGGCTCTAGAGAAACTCACGCTAAGCTGTCCTATCTTTTGCTGCCTCCTGCAGCTATGTCCATGTTTTTCCCATATTATAATCTCTGTCCATGTTTGTCCCATATTATTCATCCCTGTCCACGTTTTCGCCATATTATACATCTCTGTCCATGTTTGTCCCATATTATACATCTCTGTCCATGTTTGTCCCATATTATACATCTCTGTCCATGTTTGTCCCATATTATTCATCCCTGTCCACGTTTTCGCCATATTATACATCTCTGTCCATGTTTGTCCCATATTATACATCTCTGTCCATGTTTGTCCCATATTATACATCTCTGTCCATGTTTGTCCCATATTATTCATCCCTGTCCATGTTTTCGCCATATTATACATCGCCGTCCATGTTTGTCCCATATTATACATCTCTGTCCATGTTTGTCCCATATTACACATCTCTGTCCATGTTTGTCCCATATTATACATCCCTGTCCATGTTTGTGCCATATTATAATCTCTGTCCATGTTTGTCCCATATTATTCATCCCTGTCCATGTTTTCGCCATATTATACATCTCTGTCCATGTTTGTCCCATATTATACATCTCTGTCCATGTTTGTCCCATATTATACATCTCTGTCCATGTTTATCCCATATTATACATCTCTGTCTATGTTTGTCCCATATTATACATCTCTGTTCATGTTTGTCCGATATTATACATGTCTGTTCATGATTCCCCATATTATTCATCTCTGTCCATGTTTTTCCCATATTATTCACCACTGTCCATGTTTTTCCCAAATTATTCATCCCTGTCCATGTTTTCGCCATATTATACATATCTGCCAATATTTTTTCATAATATTCATCTCTGTCCATGTTTTTCCCATATTATTCATCCCTGTCCATGTTTTCCCCAAATTATACATATCTGTCCATGTTTGTCCGATATTATACACCTCTGTCCATATTTTTCCATATTATTCATCCCTGTCCATGTTTTCCCCATATTATTCATTTATGTCCCTGTTTCCCCATATTATTCATCTCTGTCCATGTTTGTCTCATATTACACATCTCTGCCAATGTTTTTTTCCCCATATTATTCATCTCTGTTCATGTTTTTTCATATTATTCATCTATGTCCATGTTTGTCCCATATTATTCATCTCTGTAAATTTTTTCTCCATATTATTCATCCCTGTACATGTTTTTTTCTTCATATTATTCATCTCTGTCCATGTTTGTCCCATTTTATTCATGTCTGTCCATGTTTTTCCATATTATTCATCTCTGATAATGTTTCCCCATATTATACACCTCTGTCCATGTTTTTCCATATTATTCATCTCTGTTCATGTTTGTCCCATGTTATACATCTCTGTCCATGTTTCCCCCATTTTATTCATTTCTGTCCATGTTTGTCCCATATTATACTTCGCTGTCCATGTTTTTCCCATATTATTCATCCCTGTACATGTTTTTTTCTTCATATTATTCATCTCTGTCCATGTTTGTCCCATATTATACATCTCTGTCCGTGTTCTCCACACAATACCCGCAATAAATGAGGTTTTATTTGCAGACAATCGGTGCATGTTTTACAACAACGAGGGCAGACTGCAAAAGCATATAAATAAGCTGAGTTCATCATACAGTAGATACAAAATGAATATAAATACAAACAAAACTGAAGTAATGCAGGTTTTGCAGATCTTCTGATCCACTAAATATATTGATACATCTATCCATCAGGGGCCATTTTCATGAGCACGAACCATCTGACGTCTCATACGTTTAGTGTGCAACCTATCTGCAATCTTTTCTCCTTTGTCTTTAATCCATTCCTGATCTTTTCCCACTATGCAATGTATACAGCAGCCATTTGCTCCCATTGTGCAATATCAATTATATTACATTATATCATCATCATCATCATCATCATCCAGTGCCTTGCAGACTGGCAAGGCACTGTATGATGATGATGCCTCTCCACAAATTGCGATCTCCGACGTCATGGAACAATTAATGTGTTGACTCCTTTCCGTGCCCTGACACAAGACTGTCAAGAGTCTTCCCACCTTGTCTTCCTCTATCTCTCTTTCCGCAGATCTTTCCAACATGTTCCAGTTTGTGTCTTCTTATAATGTGACAAAACCGATGACTGCTTCTTTCTGATGTTTGTGATACGTTGTCTTTGCGAGTCAGCTTCCCTCAAAACGTTCAAATTGCGTATTTTCGTTGTCCAATTACGTTTCAGCATTTTTCTATAAAACTTCATCTTAAAGGCTTCCGGTGATTTATTTCTTCTGTTTACTAATTGTCCAGGATTCGCTGCCATATGTTAAAATTGGTTCTATGTAACACGCAAGAACTATTTTTCAAACTTTCAAGGGCAATAACTAATTGCACAAAACAATCTACATTGATAGAATGCAGTTTTTGTTTGTCCTATTCGGCTATTATGTAACTCTGTATTTATTGCAATCCCAAAGAAATCAGGAGCCTTCGAATGTGATCAACATAGAACAATTAGTATAATGAGTCACATCACAAAGATTTTGCTACGAATTATCATGCAAAGAGTGAGGAAGAAATTACAACCTGAAATAGGGGAAGAACAATGTGGATTTGTAGAAGGAAAGGGTACAGTTTATGCTGTGTATATGCTGCGAACAGTTATTGAACGTACTACAGAAATAAACAAGGATATACATTTTTGCTTTATAGACTACACACAGGCTTTTGATAGAGTTAGACATGTCAACATGGTGGATATGCTTGCAGATCTACAAAGTGATGGAAAAGACATTAGACTTATAAAAAAAACCATATATTGGAAACAACAAGCTGCCATAAGGATTGATAATGAAGTGAGATAATATCAGCCTATTAAGAGAGGTGTTAGGCAGGGATGTGTAATGTCTCCAGATCTTTTTCCCTGTACAGTGAAAATATTTTCAGAAATGTAGAAGATATAAATGGAATCAGCATTGGAGGACAAAACATCAATAACATTAGATATGCAGATGATACAGTATTGATTGCAGACAATGCGCAGGATCTGCAACAATTAGTAGATGCGGTTGTTGTACACAGTGAGCAACTGGGGTTAGAATTAAACTGTAAAAAGACACAGGTTATGGTAGTCACTAGTAAGAATGAAATGCCACAATGTAATATACAAGTAAATGGAAATATTCTTCAACAAATGAATGGGTACAATTATCTCGGAACAGTCATAACATCTGATTGGAGATGCCTTGAAGAGATTACAAAAAGAATCGCCATGGCGAAAGTAGCCTTTAGCAAATTGAAAAACATTCTGACCAATAAAAATATACCAATTGAAACGAGAAAAAGAGTGTTGAGGGGATACATAGAGCCTGTTCTTTTGTATGGATGTGAAACTTGGACAATGGGCAGTCAAGCTGAAAAAACGTTTGATGGCTACAGAAATGTGGTTTCTGAGGAAAATGCAAAGAATACCAAAACAGATAGAAAAACCAATGACCAAGTACTACAGGAGACAAATGAACATCGTAAATTGATTAGAGAAATTAGACGTAGTCGGTCAAAATGTTTTGGAAATGTGGACATTTTATGAGAAGAAATGGATTGGAGAACTTAGTGACAACTGGCAAGATCGAAGGGAACAGACCAAGAGGAAGACCGAGAGGAAAATACCTGCATGGCTTGGCCACATGGCATGGACGAGACAGGAACACTGAGCTGATCCACAACTCTGGTGATCGAGTGAAATGGCGAGTCATGACCGCCAACGCTTTCCGGCATGGCACATGACTGATTGGTTGATTCTGCTCTTTATCTCAGTGATGCATCTTCCATCTGATGTTATCTAGATATCTTAATGTCTCCACTTGTTCCAACATAACGTCATTACCTTTCATTGCACATTTAAGCACAATTTCTTTCTTGGATATTACCATTGATTCTGTCTTTTTATTATTTAAACGAAGTTCCATTGTTTCACTTTCTACAACCAGTGCAAAGAAAAGCATAAAGACTGGTTTGATAAAAATTCCGAAGACATCAACCAATTTCTGGCCGAGAAACATCTTCTCCTCAAGGCACATTTGAATGACACGAAGTCAACATAAAAAAAAGATGCCTTCATGAACATTCAGAGAGTAGCGCAGCAGAAACTTCGGCACATGCGGGACTCCTGGCTGAGCAGCAAAGCTGATGAAATTCAGGGC
Organism: Cepaea hortensis; assembly: GCA_963921405.1. NCBI lineage: Eukaryota > Metazoa > Mollusca > Gastropoda > Stylommatophora > Helicidae > Cepaea > Cepaea hortensis. Next base: position 45,695,106 of record OY992896.1, read on the forward strand.
TTTGCTGACAGACATGATACGAAAAACTTCTACGACTCACTGAAAGTGGTCTATGGTCCTATATCACCAGGCATAGTTCCCCTCCTCAGTGCAGATGGGGGTACATTGGTCACCGATAGGAAAGAAATCCTTCAACGCTGGGCAGAGCATTTCAGCAACATCTTAAATGCAACTTCCTTCTTCGATGATGAAACCATCAACTGCCTTCCTCAAGTTCCCACCAATGAGACACTTGATGATCTGCCAACCATAGTGGAAGTAAACAAAGCCATCCAGCAACTCTCCAGCGGCAAGGCACCTGGTCCTGACTCCATCCCAGCAGAGATATACAAGGCAGGTGGGCCGGTCCTAACAGAGCAGCTTCACCAAGTCTTTACAAACATATGGGTGAACGAGACCATGCCACAAGATTTCAAGGACGCGTCAATAGTCCACCTTTACAAACGTAAAGGAAACCGCCAATCCTGTGACAACCACCGAGGCATCTCCTTGCTTTCAATTGCAGGGTAGATACTCGCCAGAATTCTTCTCAATCGCCCTACCGCCCATCTCGATCAAGGTCTTCTTCCTGAGAGTCAATGTGGCTTCAGAAAAGAACGTGGAACTGTTGACATGATTTTCGCTGCAAGGCAGCTGCAAGAGAAATGTCAGGAACAGAACTCCGAATTGTTCTCCACTTTCATTGACCTTACCAAGGCTTTTGATACAGTCAGCAGAGAAGGACTGTGGAAGATTATGGCGAAATATGGCTGTCCACGAAAGTTTGTCCAAATAGTGCGGCTATTTCATGATGACATGCAGGCAAGAGTACAGGAAAATGGTGAACTGTCTGAACCCTTTCCTGTCACCAATGGAGTGAAGCAAGGATGTGTCCTGGCACCAACACTGTTCAGCCTCAATCCTCCTCCAGAAACGTCAAGCATTCTTTGCCCACATTGTCAAAGAACATAGATAGAGATAAAAAAAATAGGCCTTATCAGCCATCTTAGAACCTACGGCTCCATACCTTCAACCCCACTGGATGAAATGAATGGTCATCATCATTCTTGATGGACAAACAACAACAACACAACCACTGCATCTATCATTTCCTGTAGTTCCTTCTGACTTGTTGCTATCAAGACGGCGTCATCAGCATAAAGTAAGTTATTTATATTATGTCCACCAACTAGGATCTCTGACATATTTTCTGTAGATCTCATTATATATTCACTGTGCAATTAGAATAATTCAGAGGACATTACACAACCTTGTCTGACGCTCTTTCAGAGTAAGAAATGTTCCTACCAGGTTGTTGATTCTTATGGCTGCTGTTTGCTGCCAATATATGTTCTTTATTATTCGCAGATCTTTACGGTCAATGTTCATTCGGTTGCTTTAGTAGTCTTATCATTTCATCCTGTTTCACATGTTCAAATGCTTTTATATAGTCTGTGAAGCATAAATGCAGATGTGTGTTTACTTCTAAAGGCCTTTCTAATTGTGTACTGAGAATTTATATTGCATTGTTTGTGCCCTTTTCTCCACAAATCCACACTTTTGAACACGAATTTCTGGCGTAATCTTGTTTCTTATTCCTGTCATAATTATTCTCAGTAAAAGCTTTGTCATGTGACTCATAAGAATTACTGTGCGATGCTCTTCACATTCTAAAGCGCATGTTTTCTTTGGCAGAGTTATAACGATTGATTTTAATAGGTCACTAGGAATGTACCCGCTAGTCATTTAGGAATGATATACAGCTATTTACCAAAAAAAAAAAAAGGAGATAAACAGCATTCTTTGGTCAGTTGATGAGAAGAGAAGTATTGGAGGAATTGTGACAATTGGAAAAATTAGTTGGCAGAGAGGTTTAGCCAGGTCGTGATAAATGATGCTAGATGGACGGAGACGGTGACATGGAGTTCATTCATCGCCAGAGCTGATCCAGAACACCAAGAATCGAGATATGTAGAGAGAATGAAAGACTATACCAGTCGACAGGGCACTTGATGATGGTGATTATGGTGATGATGATGATGGTGATGATGATGATGGTGGTAATGATGATGATGATGATGATGATTATGATGATGATAATACTAACGGGTGCGAAATGTGGATATTAACAAGATCAACACACATGTATATTTGAATATAAATGTTACAGAAGATTATTCAACATTATTTGACGAAAACGAGAACACAAATCAATCTAACAGACACTCAGTATAGAAGAAGATCAGTCATTAACAGATTCAATGTCAAAGAAAAAGTAGGCGTGGACAAAACAAACATGGAAGGCCGAAAATGGGAAGTAGGGGTGTGTCAATTATGACTTAAAAGTTGTTAATATGGTAACAGACAAGTTGTATTATGTCAAATTAAAGAGGGTTGTAAAGGGAAAACTGTTGTATTAATATTTTAACTGTAGTCTGATTTATAAGCCCATGGCAGTTACATAAAGTTTGAATAAGACGATTTATCATCCCGTGGAACTTAATCAGTTAAGACAAATGCAATAGAGAAAAAAATAAAATTGTGAGCGTGTGAAAAGACATGCATTTCTGATAACTATGGAGGGAGGTGTACCTGGGGAAGCGGAAAAAAAGGCAGACCTCAACCTTAATGGATTCAAGATGCGATATATAATTGACACAACAGTAACAAAGGCAGAATATATTAGGCATGTGAGGTTGGGGCCCGTGAAGTCTTCGACCGTTCTAACTTGACCAGCTCTGTTGTGGATGGCACCACAAAAGCGAGAGTCCCCCAGGAATACTAACCTAGTTTTAAATGTAAAAAAAAAAAAAAAACGCAAGCAAAAGTCGGATGTGTTTTCCTAAGGGTTTTGGCCCAAGGGTGCATAATGAGACACGCCGCAATTCCGTCTGGAAAAAACACTCCGGATGAACGCAGAAGAAGAAGAAGAAGAAGAAGAAGAAGAAGAAGAAGAAGAAGAAGAAGAAGAAGAAGAAGAAGAGGAGGAGGAGGAGGAGGAGGAGGAGGAGGAGGAGGAGGAGGAGGAGGAGGAGGAGGAGAAGAAGAAGAAGAAGAAGGTGCCCTTTGGGGGATCGTGAGTATAGTGCAGAAGAACTGATAGATCATAACGACTTAGAGAGAACAATGCTGCAGGCAGTGACTAGGGGATCTGGCCAAGACTCAAGACTCCGAGGAAAGGCCAGGCAGACACATAATGGACTGCCACTGGTACCATTAGTATTGGGACTCTTCACTGGCTGTTGAAGATGAGGGCGGAGCACGTATGGGAATGTCCGGAGTTATGAGATGTCGGTTCTTTTCTGTTTGTCTGCCTATCTTCCTGACTGTGTATCTATTGATGTGTCTGTCTGCCAACCAGCCAGCTAACCAACCAACTATCAACCACCTGCCTATCTATCCGTTTTCCTTTCTTCGCAAAGTTTCAGTTCTCAACGCAGCCTCTCGTATATGCATGTTCTGGTTCCCAGTATCAATCCACGACCTGCCGTTATGTTAGTGTTATTGCAGCTGCCTTGAAGTCGAGCCTTGCTAGGTAACCCGGTTTCTCACGGCCAAGTTAAGAATCTACAATTTTGTGTAGCGCTAGTGAATTGCTTATCTGGGTGCTACAGAATCAATTCTGAACACGTGCACATCTGTGTAAACATACACAGGGGGCGGCACATTCATTGATTTAACTGATTCTTTTTGCTGGGAATAGAACATTGAATCGCAAGGCGTATGTACAATGCTCGTCGGTATGCTACCGGGGTCCCACAGGGGAAGTGGAGAATAGGAGCACTATAGACATCCTGTGCATGCCGTAAAAGGCGACTAAGGAGGGTTGGTCTTAGACTGGCTATGTCACACCACCCACCGTCCTATGTGGGGGTTGGCAAACATGGTTGTGAGCATATAATCCATCATGACGCTTAGCTGATTCAATGCCGAAGGATAATATATCGCCAAATGTGACATACCGTTTGGACGGGAGGACATTTTATCGCCGTACTAGGGTCATCGTGTTATTTGTTTCGTGTCGTGGTACCTTTCGCAATGTTACTGCTCAGTGAATGGACATTTACATTATAATACTTGTTTATTTGATTGTACGATTTAGTTAGGTCCAAACCTACTTGTCTATTTGGAACTGAATCAGTTAAGGACTAAAGAAGACAAGAAGAAAAAAGACATGCAATGTTCAATAAACACCATAAAGGACAATGATTTAGAATTGTCATCGAAATACAAACGTAATTCAACTCGGGGCATACCAACGTGTGTTCCGCGTGCCTCAAATTCTGAACATGTAATGGCCCAGGTAGTTCCATAAGCCAGTTGTTACGAGCGTCACCCTTGTTTAATGTAGACTTATTGTGTTTTAATTTCACATAGCCAGCGCCGCGGTGAAGGGGTTGCTACACCGTATACGGTCTTCGAAACACAGCTTCTGCCGATTTGGAAGCAGGCCGCCTTGCGCTGATGTTCATAAAATAGTATGAGTACCGGTCGTTCAGAAAGCAAAGGCAAACTACTGAATTTTGCACAGAGATCACAAGCAGCACACGCAAAAGAATGTTGGGGTTGACTGCGACGCCCTGTAAAGTATATACAACTAAGAAAAAAAAACGGGGGGGGGGGGGGAGAGACTGCATATAATTGTTCTTGTATGTCTGGTAGTTTTGGTCTTGACAAGGGTTTGTTAGTTTGGTCTTGACAAGCGTGTGAAAAGACATGCATTTCTGATAACTATGGAGGGAGGTGTACCTGGGGAAGCGGAAAAAAGGCAGACCTCAACCTTAAAGGATTCAAGATGCGATAGATAATTGACACATAACAGTAACAAAGGCAGACCACGTGCACGTCTGTGTAAACATACACAGGGGGAGGCACCTTCATTGATTTAACTGATTCTTTTTGCTGGGAATAGAACATTGGATCGCAAGGCGTATGTACAATGCTCGTCGAAACATCCGAAAAGACTACCGAAACATATGACAGCTTTGTGGTGTTGTATTCATTATGTATCATTACTTCTCTTAGTTTGCATTACACGAGTATTATTACATTCTCATCTCATCTCATCATGTTCCTCTTGTACCTTGCGGTGTCGAGGTGAAGTATAAACTTCGTGAGAGTGCCCGGTTATGGGCTTCGTATATCGACATTCCCATGGATTCTGTTATTCCCTCCGTCCAGCGTTTACGTGGTCGGCCTCTTCCTCTGTTTCCATCTGGTCTGTACGTCATTGCCTGTTGTGGCATGCTGTTGACTGGTAGCCTACTTGCATGGCCAAACCATTTGACTTGCTGCTTTCTAATAAAATCTAGAGCAGCTTTAACCCCCACTTTAGTCCTGATTTCTTCATTTCTGATCTTATCTCTTCTTGATACGTTGAGTATTCTTCTCAGGAACCTCATTTCTGTTGTTGTGATTTTTCTTTTCTCTTTTTCTGTCATTGTCCAGGTTTGGCATTGGTAGCACAGAGTTGGTAGGAAGATTGTGTTGTAAAGTGCTTTCTTAGTAGTTATTGATACATGTTTGTTCTTTAGTATTGGTGCCATTTGTCCAATGAGTTGATTTGCCTTATTGCACCTATTTTCGATCTCGTCTTCTGATCTGCCATTTGATGATATTATACTTCCTAGGTACTTGAAGCTCTTTACTTGTTTCAAGGGATGTTCGTTTAGGTGAATTGTTGCTGTTTGTTCTTCTTTAGTTATAGTCATTACCTCTGTTTTGCTTGTGCTAATTTTCATGTTATGTTCCCTACACATTTCGTTTAGACTATTCATGTGGTCTTGTAATTCAGCTTCTGATTTTGCTATTAGTGCTTGGTCGTCCGCAAACAGGAGTTCTCTAATGGTTAGATTTGCAGATGGTTCTTCTTCTGTGTTCTCGTCATGCGGTATTCTTGCTGTCTCTGCTTGGCTGGTTTCTTTACATATGTTGTCTATATATGTTATGAACAAGAGAGGGGACAGGACACAACCTTGTCGTACTCCAGATCTTATGGTGAAGGGTTCTGAGTGTCCTCCAGTTGCTCTCACTATGCATTCACTGTTGTCGTATAAACTTCTACATAGGTTTGTTAGATGTGTACTCACTCCATATTGTTTAAGGATTTCCCACAGCTTGTTTCTATCTACCCTATCAAATGCCTTTTCTTGGTCAACAAAGGCTAAGTAGAGTGTTTCATTGAATTCAATTGATTTTTCTATAAGTTGTCTAAGAGCAAAAATGGCGTCTGTGCATCCTTTGTTTTTCCTAAATCCAAGCTGCGTTTCGCTTAGCTGGGGTTCTAAAGTAGTTCGTAATCTTTTTTCAAGAATTTTGCAAAATATTTTCCCAGTATGACTCAACAGTGAAATGCCTCTGTATTGTGTGCAATCTCTTTTGCTGCCTTTGTTTTTCCAAATTGGGATAATTATGGCGTTTCCCCAGTCTCGTGGTGTCTGTTGTTCTACCCAAACATGGTTGAATAGTCTATGTAGCCAAGCTGTTCCTACTTCCCTTGCTGCTTTAATTAGTTCATTTGGTATTTCATCCTGTCCTGGTGATTTGTTCAATGGGGCTAATCTGATGGCTTCTATAATTTCTTCTTTTAGTATGTCTGGTTCTAGTTCCTCGGTGACATCTGTGTAGGCCCTACGTTAATTATTATGTGTACAAGGATTAAGTGCCTATTATAGTTTGTATCTGTGTTTGTTTTTATTGTGTCCTAAGGATCTAATAATACCTTTTTGCTCCATTATATACTCCGTCCTCTATCATGTTTCTTCCTGCTAGTGATAAAATGAATCCCGGATTCCATCAGAGGTTGTAGTATGTGATCATAGATTTGTATTTCATTTTGTAAGGGACGACCAACCATATACAGTATCGTGTCTCCATGACTGAACTCTAGTGGATCTCCCGGAGACCAATCAATCGGCCCAATCAAATCGAAAACACAGGCATAGACTGGATAGTAGAGCCACTTCAGTCCCTTTAGGTGTACTAACTACGTATATGTTACAAACAACGCTTGCCTGAAAGAGACTAATGAAACTAGAACATTATATACATCAATCAGAAAAGAGACCAACATCGTTCTTCGGTCATGTAATGAGAAGAGAGGCGTTGGAGAACATCGTGACGACTGGACATATGAAGAGGAAAAGAGACAGAAGCCGACCAAGAGAAATTAAGCTGGATGGATTGAGACGGTGGGATGGGGGAATATCAGCAGCATAGTTGATCCAGAACACCAAAGACCAAGATATTTGGAGAACTGCTGGCATGGCACTTGATGATGAAGAAACCTTCGGAACATTGACCGTGGGTCAGTTATGGTGACTTCCCTCTTGCATTTTGTCTCAGATACCCATTTCAAAGATTAAATGACTGCCTCCACCTACATTCCAATACCAAATGTTGTATTTAAACACACCCCCATTTGCTGTGCGATGGTCTTGTCCCTCCGACTATCTGTGAGGCTTCATCTTCAATAGAGCCACATTATTACGCCTACTTATATTGTATTCTCCTCCCCAAAGAATGCGCGAAATGAAATGATAAATGGAGTAAACTTAAGGAAACTATTTATAAAACAGCGGTAGGGGTTTACGGCACTGTGGATCATAAGAGGCAGGACTGGTTTGCGGCAAACAGCCAGATACTGCAGCCCTTGATTGATAAAAAGAAGATAGCTCTCTTAAGAAACAAGGAAAGACCAACGCGTAACACTCTGAGTGAGCTGAAGCAAGCTAGGAAGGATGTGCAAAAGGCTGCCAGGCAGTGTGCAAATGATTATTGGATCAAGTTACGTGAGTCCATTCAAATCGCAAGTGATAAGGGAAACATCAGAAGCATGTATGAAGGGATAAAGAAAGTCTCTCTCGTGTGTTGCCGGGGCCCATAAGGGAATCAAAGAATAGCAACACTGTAGCCTACCACGCATGTCGTAAGAGACGACTAAGGAGGCTTGATGGTTCCGTCGCCCTGCTACTGCGTGAGTGCGTGGCGCGACACTGTGAGCTGTGAGTTTCGTGTGAAGTGCTTTTGAATCTGTCGAAGTAATTTTTTTTGGGAACGTGACTGCATGTTCGGAGCGATGGCAGGTGGCTATGTCCCAGAGTTGACCGGTTTTTGCCTTATGCAGAAATGCGTGGTTGCTGGGCTTCTGGTTGACTGCCACTGCCGTCGGTGATGAACTGTATTTTCGTGGACTGTGTGGGTGAACATCTAGGAAACATCCAGATAGGAAAATGACTGCCGATTCCATCAGTGATGAATTGGGTGTTTCGTGGGGGCCTGGTGTGTTGATATTCTGGCGGCGGCATTATGCACAGTTGTATCTGTGCGGGTTGTTGTTTGTTGAGACTCCTGTCGTTTCCACTTTTCACATTGGGCAGTGGGGAGCATTTTGTGTGATATTCACTGGCACAGGAACGGAGCATAATGGGGATGACCCGTTGCTGTGAAGTTGGAACTGCGACTAGCTAACTAACTAACTAAAGAAAGCCTGTGGTGTAATGATCAAAAGAAGTGCTCCGCTGAAAACCTTGTCTGGAGAAATCATCGCTGATAAGAAACATCAGATGGATAGATGGGTCGAGCACTATTTAGAGCTTTACTCAAGTGAGACCAAGCTAGCGGATGATGCCCTCAACGCCATAGAGGCCCTGCCAACTCTTGACCACCTGGGCACACTTCCCACTATAACATAAGTTAAATGTGCTATAAATGAGCTTTCATCTGGCAAGGCTCCAGGTAGGGATGGGATTCCAATAGAGATAATCAGGAGTGGGCAAGACACTCTCGCTCTACAGATCCACAAACTAATAGAGCTATGCTGGCGAGAAGGACAAGTCCCACAGGATTTCAAAGATTCAAACATCATAACGCTGTACAAGAACAATGGCGATCGGAGCGACTGTAACAACTATAGGGGTATCTCTCTTCTGTGTATTGTTGGGAAAGTATTTGCCAGAATTGTCCTGCGCAGACTTCAAGTCCTGGGAGATCAAGTCTACCCCGAATCACAGTGTGGCTTTCGGAAGAACCGGTCTACCATCGATATGATATTCTCATTGCGACAAATGCAAGAAAAATGCCGTGAACAGAATCAACCACTGTTTATTGCCTTCATCGACTTCACAAAGGCATTCGATTTGGTCAGTCGTAAGGGTCTGTTCAAAGAACTCAAGAAGATTGGCTGCCCACCAACTCTTCTGTCCATTGTGGAATCGTTCCACACAAGCATGAAGGGTATAATCGAGTTTGATGGCTCAACTTCAGAAGAGTTTGAAATCAAGAGTGGAGTTAAGCAAGGTTGTGTACTATCCCCCACACTCTTTGGGATATACTTTTCACGTCTACTGAAATATGCCTTTCATGATCAGGATGGTGGTATATACATTCACTCACACTCAGAAGGTGGCTTCTATAATGCTCAGAGATTGAAGGCCAAGACCAAACTTAGGAGGGTACTAATCAGAGAGTTGCTTTTTGCGGATGATGCTGCGATTATTACCCACTCTGAGGAATAATTACAACATCTACTATCTGCATTCTCCAATGCTTGTTCTGAATTTGGTTTAACAATTAACAAAAACAAGACACAGATTATGTCACAAGGTGCACATGGTGTACCATCAATCTTTATTGACGACGCCGAACTGGAGATAGTAGACCATTTTACATATCTAGGATCAGAGGTAAATAGCAAATTATCCCTCGATCAGGAAATCAACATCAGGATTGGCAAGGCAGCAACAACAATGAACATGTTAGCAAAAAGAGTCTGGGAGAACAGAAAGCTTACTGCCAAAACAAAAGTCCTCGTCTACCAAGCCTGTGTCCTTAGCCTCTTCTTTATGGCAGTGAAACCTGGACAACTTACTCACGCCAAGAGAAACGTTTAAACAGCTTTCATATGCGGTGTCTGCGAAGAATACTTGGTATTAAGTGGCAAGACAAAATCACAAATACTGAAGTATTGGAAAGATCAGGTTGTGTGACGGTGTATTCCATGCTCAGTCTTCGTAGACTTAGATGGATAGGACATGTTAGGAGGATGGATGATGGTAGAATACCACAGGACATCTTTTTTGGTGAATTACAGACGGGTAGGAGATCTCAGTGTCGGCCTCTACTACGATACAAAGATGTGTGTAAGCGGGACATGATGGATACAGACATAGATAATGCACATTGGGAGCAAGTCGCAGCTGAACGTGTTGCATGGAGGGCAAACATCAGAAATGGAATAAAGACAAAAGAGAAAATGATTGCAGATAAAGCACACACAGAGCGTGAGAGACGTAAGATGGTGCACAATGGTGGAAATGACCATGTTTTCACATGCATCTACTGTGGGCAAACATTTGCAGCAAGAATTGGCCTTACCAGCCACACACGCCACAGCCATGGATCGTAGTTATTAAGCCTTTTTTAAGCACAATGTACCAAACTATCGTCTGTCAAGACGGAAAGGTGCCAATATATATATATATATATATATATATATATATATATATATATATATATATATATATATATATATAGAGAGAGAGAGAGAGAGAGAGAGAGAGAGAGAGAGAGAGAGAGTGGGGGAGGAGGTGAGAAGGATGCATGTTATGCTGGAGTAGGAAGAGGAAGGGATTGTGGTGGAGTAGATGGCGGAAGAAGGGGATGCAGCCTTGTCAGAATGTTATTGATTATAAACTGTAACCAACACAAACAGTGACACTGATATTTGTAATACAGCTATAATAAGTGCTTCGTGATACGATATGAAAGACCGGAAACAGATATAAGCGTTGTTGACTTTTCCAGTTTCCTTACCTAATCCTGTCATCCGGTGTTAATATGAGGCGTGAGTTTACCGGCCTCTCTGTGTCGTGGCCGACTATCTATCTATCTATCTATCTATCTATCTATCTATCTATCTATCTATCTATCTATCTATCTATCTATCTATCTACCTATCTATCTATCTATCTATCTATCTATCTATCTATCTATCTATCTATCTATCTAATCTATCTATCTATCTATCTATCTATCTATCTAATCTATCTATCTATCTATCTATCTATCTATCTATCTATCTATCTATCTATCTATCTATCTATCTATCTATCTATCTATCTATCTATCTATCTATCTACCTATCTATCTATCTATCTATCTGTCTATCTACCTGTCTATCTATCTGTCTATCTATCTATCTATCTATCTATCTATCTATCGATCGATCTGTCTGTCGGTCGGTCGGTCGGTCGGTCTGTCGATGGGTGGGTGGGTAGGTTAGTCGGTCGATGAGTCGGATGATGGGTCGGTAATTGGGTGGGTCGGTGGGTCGGTAGTTGGGTTGGTCGGTGGGTCGGTAGGTGCATGAGTCAGTGGGTGGGTCAGTAGTAGGTGGGTTTTTCTGTAAGTTGGTTTTTGGGTAGCTGTGTGGGTCTTCGGTCGTTCTGTAGGTCCGTGGGTAGGTCGGTTTGTCGGTCGGTCGGTAGGTCTTGCGGCTCTTTCGTCCATCAGTCCACCCACCTGCCCATCTACCTAACTAGCTACCTGCCTACCAATCCGCCCCCTGCCCCTTCCGCTTGTCTGTCTGTCTGTCTGTCTGTATGTCTGTCTGTCTGTCTGTTCGCCTATCTATCTGCCTCTCTGTTATAGTCTGTCTGTTTGTGTGTGTGACCGTCTGCTTGTTTGCGTGTCTGCTTGCTTGTCTGACAGACTTCCAGAAATATGGTGTTTTATTCCTGCAAGTTGGTGTTGCACGCCTCCGCTAACCCACCCACCTTCATTTCCACTGTTTCCACCTTTCTTATTTGTCTTTGTATTATATTTTCTCTGTCGCTGTGAAAGCAATTTAAAAAAAAAAAAAATTTTTGGTGTGCATGGCTGATTATGTGATATAATTATCCGAACTTTTCCGTTCTGGTTCTGTCTGCAGTAGCTCCTGTTACTTCCAATAATCTTCTGAAACATCGCTTTCAATTCTTTCTTGTATTCTCGAAATTAAAATGCACATCTTTTATGTTAGCTCTGGTTTATAATAAGCTGTCAGTTAGTTCCTTTATCAAATGAAACACGTAGCTATAAATATATATCTTCCGTGCCTCTTTTCAGTCATCCCACTGACTGTTCTGTAATATTCGCGACGAAATTATATCTTTTCCTCCTTTATTCAGTGAACTTATTCGCAACAAACGTAAATCTTCTGTTCGTTCAGTCAATCTACCCTTTAGCTACAAAACTGTACTTATGGTTATTTTATTAATTGAACCCATTCGTTACGAATACATCTTTAATTCCTGTTTTGAGTGGATCCATCCGTTAGGAACTTACTTATTATGATCCTATATACTGTGAACCCATTCGTTACGAACTGATATATACGTTTTTAACACTATTGAATCTGTATTATACAATCACATAGAGTGACACAATGCAGAGCCACCCATTGGGCACTGGAACGTCAACTACACCTCTCCCACGACGCTAGACGGCAAAAGTGGAAGATGGCGATGATGATGATGATGATGCTGATGATTATACCCATTCGCCACAAACATATTCATCGGATCTACCAGAATTTGTGTTAAATGGCATAATATGGAAGAGTTTAATATAGCGTTACCGTAGCATAGTGGCTAATGCCAAGACTTTGGTCCGGGTTCAAATTCCAGTAGCAACAGAATTCATTTTATTTTTCGATCAGGACGGATCAAGGACAAGCAGCTGTCAGAGCAGCCGGTGAAACATCAGACTGTTTATAACTGCACTGGAGAATAAGACAGAGCTGTATTATTTCCCCATACATGATCAACATTTATGCGAAAAATCTAATGAGGTTCGGCAAGGTTGGTGAGAGCAGTGAAACTGTTGGTCCATTCATAACTGGCGGAAATTCAGTTCCAGAACTCAGATATGCAGATGTCAACGTCCTCTTCTCAAATAGTGCTAACGGATTGTATTGGCACCATGCCGTCTTGACAGACGATAGTTTGGTATATTGTGCTTCATAAAGGCGTAATAACTACAATCCATGGCGGTAACGAATATGACTGATGAGGCCAGTTCGCGCTGTAAATGGTCGTCCACAATGGAATTTTTTTTTTTTTGCTAATTGTTAACCCAAATTCAGAACAAGCATTGGGGAATGCAGACAGTAGACGTTGTAATTCTTCCTTAGAGTGGGTAGTAACTGCAGCATCATCTGCAAAAAGCAACTCTCTGATCAGTATTCTCCTAATTTTGGTCTTGGCCTTCAATCTCTCAGCATTGTGGAGTCCGCCATCTGAGCGTGAATGTATGTATATACCACCATCCTGATCACGAAAGGCATATTTCGGTAGAAATGAAAAGTATATCCCAAAGAGGGTGGGACCTAGTACACAACCTTGCTTAACTCCACTCTTGATTTCAAACTCTTCAGAAGTTGCACCATCAAACTTGATTATACCCTTCATGCCTGTGTGGAACGATTCCACAATGGACAGAAGAGTTGGTGGGCACCCAATCTTCTTTTGTGCTTTAAACAGACCCTGACGACTGACCAAATCAAATGCCTTTGTGAGGTCGATGAAGGCAATAAACAGTGGTTGATTATGTTTAAGGCATTGTTCTAGCATTTGTCGCAATGAGAATATCATATCAATTGTAAACCGTTTCTGTCGGAAGCAACACTATTATTCGGGGTAGATTTGATCTCCCAGGACTTGAAGTATGCGCAGAAAAAATTCTGGCAAAAACTTTCCCAACAATACACAGAAACGAGATACCCCTATAGTTGTTACAGTCGCTCTGATCGCCATTGTTTTTGTTATGATGCTTGAGTCTTTAAAATCCTGTGGGACTTGTCATTCTCACCAGCATAACTCTATTAGCTGTGCGATCTGTAGCGTGAGTGTGTCTTGCCTACTACTGATAACCGCTATTGGAATACCATCCTTACCTGGAGCTTTGCCAGATGTAAGTTCATTTATAGCACACTTCTTCTTCTTCTTCTTCTTCTTCTTCTTCTTCTTCTTCTTCTTCTTCTTCTTCTTCTTCTTCTTCTTCTTCTTCTTCTTCTTCTTCTTCTTCTTCTTCTTTTTCTTCTTCTTCTTCTTCTTCTTCTTTCGTTCGCTTGAAATATGTCTATAACTGCAATGTTGTCTCTTGTATGAATCTAACAGTCTTTTTTAGTTATAGCACACTTAACTTCTGTTATGTTGGGAAGTGTTCCCAGGAGATCAAAAGTTGGCAAGGCGTTCAGGGCATCATCCGCTAGTTTTGTATCACTTGAGTAAAGCTCAAAAAAGTGCTCTACCCATCTATCCATCTATTGTTTCTTATCAGTTATGATTTCTCCAGTCAAGGTTTTCTTTTGATCATTGGACCACACGCTTTCTTCATCCCTTCATACATGCTTCTGATGTTTCCCTTATCACATGCATTTTGAATGGACTCACATAACTTGATCCAATAATCATTTGCACACTGCCTGGCAGCCTTTTGCACATCCTTCCTAGCTTGCTTCAGCTCACTGCGAGTGTTTGACGTTGTTCTGTCCTTGTTTCTTAAGAGAGCTATCTTCTTTTTATCAATCAAGGTCTGCAGTGTCTAGCTGTTTTCTGCTAACCAGTCCTGCCTCTAATTATCCACAGTGCCATAAACCCTTACCGCTGTTTTATAAAGAGTTTCCTTAAGTTTACTCCACTTTTCACTTGCTGTACAACTTTCAGATGTATCAGTTAAAGCGTCTCTAAGTTGCTGTTGAAACTCAAAACACGTATCAGTATCGTGGGTGTTAATAATATTAATCCTGGGGCTAGACTTGTGTTTAGCTGTGTAGATTCTCTTTGGTCTCAGTCTAACCCTTGCAACAACCAAAGAATGATCCGTATCACAGTCAGCACTGTGGTAACTTCGAGTTAATGTCTCCATAGGACAAAGCCTGGGCTAAAATATAAAGACCATGCAGCATGATCCCTCTCTCGGCCTGCCTAGTTCACTCCAGAGGAATGGTAACACCCCTGCATCTGGAACAAGACAAGCTGCAGACGCTGCCGGGACAGCAAAGCAAATCTCTAACTGTACGCCTGTCGGAGCTTCGATCCTAGACCAGCTGCCAAACAAGGGTTTGGGCCTGGTCTGCCCTGCCATGACATTTAGTTTTTTGCATTTCCTTGCACCAGGATAAGGCTTGGACCCTCCCAATTGCGCTCTTCCGCCAGAAGCCGATGGCACAATGAGAGGTGTCGAGTTTGGTGAGCGCCCCCCAACATTCGGCGCTAACAGAAGCAGGTAGTACCGTCTACTGTCATACTTTAGCTCAGTCATATCTGACTAAGACCTGCCACACAGCTAACGGATTAAAAGAGTTAATACCATCTGTGAAGAGACAATAAAAATAAAAATATCTTCTGGACTTGAAAGCAAAACAATTATGACCAACGGCAAAACTACACACCAATCAAGATTAACAATCAACAATGAAGGAATTAAACCTGTCACAAGTTGTGTATATCTTGGCTACATCATCAATTACTACTAGGAGGTTCAAAATAAGTCAAACGTAGACTACCCAATGCAGTGCAAAGGTTAACAAATAATTGGATCTATTTGCACAAAACCAGCAAATAAATTAAAGTAACATTTTCGAGAACATCCATATGTCATGTCAGCCAAGGACCATTTATTTCATAATCACTAAAGAAGAAAATCCGGGCTTTCGAATATAAAATTAGAGGGGAAATATCTTTAAATGACGGTGACCAAGAAGAAGTGAAATACATATTTAGATTCTACAAGATCTAAACATGGAAGAAATCAGACACAGAAACGGCATCTTGTCTAGGAAACTGAAATGCTCGTAGTTCTTGTAAAAACAAAGCTGGGGCTACAAAGCTCAACAGAATATGTGGGCAGGCAGAGCCCACAAGCCCAGTGAAGACAATCCAGAAAAAGAAACCGCCGAAGTCGGAAGATGTTTAACCAAGTTACACCGGACTAGAAAGCGTACATCTACACACCACAATGAATGCTATGCACCTCGCACAGCAAACATTGACAGCAGAAAAAGAAGAAGGAGAAGACAAACTGAAATACTGTGGCCATATTAAACCTGGCAGTGGTTTGGAAGGTGAGTATTTGCTTCTAGTTCGTCGTGTTTAATATGATGTTGTCCTTATAAGGACTGCATCACGTCAAAAAACGACGAACTAGAAGCCAATACTGACCAAAGAAACCACCAGAGGAGACGGACACAAAGGAACACCCGCCGGCCAATCCCCCAGCTGATGTCACAGGCATAAACACTTCAAGATTGAAAAGCCAGTCAACACTGGCGCAGAAAACTAGACAAACTTAACCTGCACCATGAACCACCACAAATATAACTGACGCCACAGAGGCTAGTTAAATTTTGGTGGAAAGTTGTGTGTGTGTGTGTGTGTGTGTGTGTGTGTGTGTGTGTGTGTGTGTGTGTGTGTGAGTGTGTGTGCGTGCGTGCGTGCGCGCGCTTGTTTCTACAAATCGGAATCAGAATCAGAAGGAACAGTGATGGAAGGCACGATTGTTGAAAGAGGAAGCTGGCATCAACACAGGAGATTGGATACACCTGGGTGTCATGGCTCTACTTCATAGATTTGTTGGTAGTCTTGGCATGTTAAAATGTGATCACGCCTGGGCGCGTGAACGACGTGGACCATGATCCATGTGGGCCCGCTGAGAATCACCGAAGCGAAAAGGATGATTCGCGAAGGTGACTGGGGATGATTCGAATAAAGTTCTGTGGTTGCGGTTCAGGTTCGACACACCAGAGTATAAACGGACAATGGGCAGTGATTGTGCCGCCCGTAGAGTTAGGTAGTTCAGGGTAACTGTATAAACGTGTATAACTGCGATTGCGCATATCATGTTGTGAATTTATTGTGTGCGAAATAGTGAAATTATGGAAATGAAATACTTCAGTCTCCTGTTGTGATTGAAGTTCGTAAATGTGTTGTAGTGTCGACTAACTGTAGCAATTCTGCGGTCTAACATTGTAAACTAATACTTACCAGGTGTAATGAGTAAATGGAATCAAGCTGCACATGGGCTCGAAACATAGCTGTCCAGGACAACAGAGAGCCCATTGTTCATAATTATTAGAGCCATGTTTCCTACGGCACTCACAGAAGATTTTTTTTATGGCAATCGGATGTCTAACGCTCATGGTACAAGTAACGCCCATGGCTTAAGCTACAGTCCATGGCATAATCTCGTCCATGGCACAGGTCATGAGAATGCACAATGTAGGGGGAATTGGTAATGGGGGGGGGGGGGGGGGTAGAATTTCTTCACCAGGGTATGATCTGAGATACCTTCAGTGAAGGATCTTCAACATGATGATGATGATGGATTTGGTTTCAACTGGATCTCTAAAGAAGGTGTTGAGTATTTGTATCAATTTTATAGGAAATGTAATCCGGCAGTATTGCGAAGAGGTTACGCAATTCGTAATCCCGCATACCGCGTTCGAAATACAGCTGCGGGAGATTTTGAAGCAGGCCGCATTGCGTTGGTTTTCATACAATGGTATGGGTTCTGATCGTTCAGAAAGCAACGGCAAACTACTGAACCTAAACTTGCCAAGAAATCACAAACAGTCAACGCCCTGTAAAGGATATGCAACTAAATGTAATATGATTATGCCATCATTGCCTATAATAGTTGAAAGTCTAAGACTCGGAAACCAACGACAGTGTATTTGAAGAGCTAACTTTAGGTTCACTGCTAGGCAACCGCATCAACAACATCATCATCAGCATTATCATCCTGCTGTTTGTCCTTTCGGGAACTTAGTCCTTTTCTCATCCCCACGAAATGTCTCAATCATAAAACAGATGTCTAGGCTCCTGTGCTGTCATATGTAAATTAATTTTCACTTCTGCGTTGTGATCTTCCTCTTCTCCGCCTCCACGGTACCCTTAAGTCCATAGTTATCTTTTCTAGATGTTAGCATCTTTTTCTTTTACATGTTCAAAATGTTTCAATTTCTTTCTTTCTTTCTTTAAAAAAAAAATAGTTTTCCTTTATTATCTTTTGTTTTTAAACTAGCAAATCTTCTTCAATAAGTAGTTTTGTTCTCCTTTTAATCCAGTAAATGTCTTGTGTAACCCGTACGTTCAAACGCTTGAACACCTATATTAAAATACGTATAATTAAACACTTTCATTCGAGCACCCGCATTCAAATGCGTATATTCAAACCCTTAAAACAATTATGCTCATAGAGACTTCCGGTCATGAACATGGAAGATAGGCAGTGAAACGGTTATGGCCACTGGATTGTTTATGCTCGTGGCTACCGTTTGCATTCGCATTTTCATCGTGTTTGACTGGTAGTTTATGGTTCCGTCGCCCAGCTACTGAGTTGAGTGCGTGGCGCCACGCTGTGAGCTGTGAATTTCGTATGAAAAGCTTTTAAATCTGTCCGAGGTTGTGAAACGTGAACTGCTGCTGGTCTTCTAGTGACCGCCGTTTCCATGGATGATGAACTGTATTTTCTTGGAGGACTTTTGTGTTGGCATTCTGGCGACGTCATTGTGTACAGTGCAGTGAAATGTTTTTACATCTGTTCGAGGTTGTTTTGTTGCGTGAACTGCATTTCGGAGAAAAACTGGCGTGGCTGGCTAGAAACCATCTAGAAACGGAACAACAATATCTAGAAATATCGAGACTTTATAGGTGAACATCTGGTTGGGAAAGTGTCTGCCACTTCCATCAAGGATGAACTGTATGTTTCGTCTAGGACTTTTATGGTGACATTCTGGCGGCGGCAGTATGTACAGTTTGCCTGAGCAGGCTGTTGTTTGTCGGTACTCCTGTTTTTCCACTTTTCACATAGGGCAGTGAGGAGCATTTTATGGGATATTCACTGGCACAGGAACGGAGCATAACGGGGACGACCCGTTGCTGTGATGGAACCGCGACTAACTAGCTAACTAACTACTCATAGAGAATATCGTAAAGTGGTGTTACAGTTTGGACATACATAAGAACATGTCGCATTTCACGGAAACGAAAGCAAACACATCTGACGATGCTAGCTATGCAGGGAATAAAGGTACGGTTGTTGGAAGAAATAAACGAAGCTAAGTATGTTGGTCACAATTAAAGACTACTTGACTGCTTTCATTTGTTCTTCTTCAGTCACTTATCCTTTAGTGGAGCACAGTTCCTCACCCAACTCATGCCCAGCCGTCCTATAATTTGCTATCTCCTGCAGTTCCTTCAATGTCGCCTCTAATTCTCTTCTACTTGAGTGTTAGGTCTTTCTCTATTTCTTTTGTTAGTTAGTTAGTTAGTTAGTCGACAGATCATCCTCATTGCACATCGAACCATTCAGTCCATAAGTGCTCGGATCCCCTCCTCAGCAAATCCCGCAACGTGTAGCGGCTAACGACGCCAGTTCTGTGTTGGTTTATCAATCTTCTTTGGCTTCCTGCGTGGTGTTCTTGTTTGGCCACCCCTCTTTTAATTTGCTGCTCTCGCAGTCTGGCCATTGTTGTAGATTCACAGTCATCACTTGGTTCTCGCAAAAGTCTTACTTCTCGTAGAGCATTCAGAATGTCGGCCTGGTCCATGGCGCGTCCGCCCTCCACAGTAGCCTCATGCCCTGGCACGAAGATGAAACTAATCTTTGCCAGTCGAGACCGCTCCAGAGGCAGCAACCATTCTCTTCGGATCGACCCCTCCTCTATCCTCTTGATCATGTTCATTGAGTCGCAGAGGAAACAAGCCCTAGTGAATGTCTTTTGCTATCTCCGACAGCTCCTTCAATATCGCCTCTATATCTCTTCTGCGTGAGTGTTAGGTCTTTCTCTATTTCTTTTACTGGTTACTGCAGTTCCTTCAATGTCGCCTCTAATTCTTTTACACGTGGGTATTAAGTCTTTCTCTATTTTTTTTTTTTTGCTATCTACGGCAGCTCCTTCGATGTCGTCTCTATATCTCTTCTACGTGAGTGTTAGGTATTTCTCTATTTCTTTTGCTATCTCCTGCAGTTCTTCAATGTAGCCTCTAATTTTCTTCAATGTTAATGTTAGGTATTTCTCTATTTCTTTTGCTATCTCCAGCAGCTCTCTCAATGTCGCCTCTAATTCTCTTCTACGTGAGACAGGTCTTTCTCAATTTCTATTGCCACGGGGCTTCCAGAAGAAAGGGCTTTCTAGTGACACTATTTATCATCAGGCCTTCTCAGTGAGTCCCATCCAGTGCTAACGTCTTTTCCTCAACTCTTACTTCGTTGAAATATGTCCAATACTTTCCCTAACCTCGACATTAATAATTCAGTCAAGACATCTTAGTCCTTGTAGTCTGCTCAGGTACCTATTAATGTGTGTTTGTATTTTATTAGCTTTAAACTCAAACGTAGTCCATACAAATGTAACTACTTCAAGTAAACTGGACTGATTTTTGCTTTCCCTGTGGAAAAAAACAACAACAACAATAACCAGTGTTCCTCGCGATGAGGCGAACCCATTCCGACTTCTGAGGTATTTGTAATTTACGTCCTCAAATCAAGGACTAGAAGTAAACATTTTAGGCCAACTGATCGTACTGACCTAAAGTTTTAGTTCAATTGTTTATGGATGGTACTAGGTTTAGTTCCTTTTGTCTTCTGCAAATTTCCTAGTGCTACGAAAATCCCCCGCCCCCCCCCCCCCCCCGGGCCATTATTATTCTTACATTAATATCTGTGTCTGTTTCCTCCATCTATGTTGACTCCGCTATTTAGTTACAGTAAAACCTCGGTTTTCGTTACCTTCTTTTATCGTCGGTTTCGGTTTTCATAGATTTTTTTTCGGCGAAAACTTTGTTTCTGATTTTATCGATTGCCTCGGATTTCGTCGGTGTGCCCACATGATCTCGCTGCTAATTTTGCGAAAACAAAGGAATCTCCGCTTTATTCTTATAACTTTGGCGTCGTTATTCGTTGTGTGAGCATCACTTGCTCATGATAAAATACGAGCGCGGCATTAGGATTGCTGAGATCGGTCGCATGTACGGGAAGTTGCCATCCACGATAAGTTTCATTGTGGTGAAAAAAGAAGAAATAAAGGAGGTTATTCTAGCGAAAGGCATGAATGTGCTAACGAAACAGAGATCGCAATCAATTGCAGATGTCGAACAGTTATTATTAATTTGGATAAATCAACACGAGTTAGATTCAGTATCGGAGGCAATCATATGTGGGGGGAAAAAACAGACTGTAGTATGCCGATCTCGTTAAGAAAATGTTTGGAACAAGTACTTAGTGATTTTAAGGCCAGCAGAGGATGATTTGAAAAATGCAAGAGGCGCACTGACATACACAGTGTTACTAGGCATGGCGTGGGTGTGAGTTCGGACGAATCTGGGGCAGAAAATAGTATTAAACACTATATTCATTCTCTTTAAAATGAGTGTTGGTATGCATTTTGGAGTGTCTAGAATGAATTAATTGGATTTACATTGATTCATACGGAAATAATTGCCTTTAGTTTTGTTGGTTTCGGATTTCGCTGATTGTTTTCGGACGAATTATCAACGAAAACCGAGGTTTTACGGTAAATGTATAACTCCACATTTTAAAGTGAGGATTCACCAAAGCAGATTGTATCATAAGTTATTTAATTTGCTATCGCTTTTAACAACGGAGGTGAGATGCCTGAGAAGAATACTCAATGTATGTAGAAAACAGAAAATCAGAAATGCAGAAATCAGGACTAAAGTAGGAATTATAGCAGCGTTAGATTTCATTAGACAACAACAATTTAAATGGTTCGACCATTTAACTAGGCTACCAACTGACAGTATACCACAAGCAATGATTTACAGATCCAAATGGAACCAGAAGAAGAGGTCAACCATGTAAACGATGGACAGAGGGAATAAAAGAGTCTATGGGAATCTAGATACATGAAACCCACAAACGGGCACTCTCCAGATTTGTATGCTCCATCTCGACACCGCAGGGTACAAGAGAGGAAAAAAATTAGATGAGATGAGACTATCGCTGTCTTTGTCTTTCCTCTTTAAATTTGTAGACTGATTTGTTGTGAGCTCCCGTCAAGTATGTTTGTGCATCTTGAATGTGATTATGTGAGTGGGACAGAAGGGAAATGTCGCCAGCGAAGTGCCGATCATCGTCAGAGGTCATTTAATTCTGGCGGTAGTTATTGGTATCTTCAAAATCCAATCTGCACTCTTCTAGCACCTTGCCATCTTGACTGATGATAGTTTGTTACGTTGTGCTAAAAAAGGCATAATAACTAGAGTGCGTTCACAAACGTTTGCTATCATTCACGTTCAAATTTTTTTTTCTTTTAAGTATCTGTTGCGTAGTTATGGAATTCTTCCTGCCGTTTTATATTTATTCCCACTCAAGAACTGTGTCTTTGATAGGTCCAAAAGCAACTGAAATCATGGAAAGCGGCGAAATGTCTTTGATGTTTTGGCGAAAATGTATTGTCTTCATGCTAACAAACTTGTTTTACAGTAATGTACGTCAGTTCGGATAACGGCGCACGTCATATCCGTTCCGCTATGTGACATGCTTCTTGTAAGGAAATTCCCGTGTACCATTATTGAACACTGAAGGTTCTATGTGAAGATGTAATACATTTCATAATATGCACTTCATCTGTGACGCTTAAATTATATACCACATACAAACAAACACTGAGATCTGCTGTACAACCTCCAGAACAAAAGTTTTTTTCGTTGGGTGTACATAATGATAAGGTTATATGCTAAATCTCATCATTTCCCCTCAGTTGGTTACTGAGTGGTGGATTTTATTTTACGGAAGAAAACATTTGTGAACACACTATACAACCCATGGCGATAGCGAATGTGAGCTCCTATAGCACAAAGCCTGGGCTTAATTGTAGCGACCATGTGTTGCCTATACAGCATGATCCTTCTCTTGGCCTGCCTAGTTTACTCCAGAAGAAAGTTAACACCTATACATCTGGAACAAGACAAGCTGCTGAAGGTGCCGGACCAGCAAAGCAATGCTGTAACTGTCTATCTGTCGGAGTTTCGATTCTAGACCAGTTGCAGACCAACACTTAGGACCTGATCTGCCCTGCCACTACATTTAATCTTTAGGTTGAATTTCCTAGCACTAAGGCTTAACCCTCTCAATTGAGCTCCTCCGCCCGAGGCCGTTGACACAATGTGGGGTGTTGGGTTTGGTGAGTGTCGCCCAACATTCGGCGTTAACAGAAAGCAGATAGTACCGTCTATTGTCATGCGGTAGATCAGTCATATCTGTCTAAGACCTGACAGATAATCCAATCTATAGTCAGTAAACATAATAAACGTGACAATAGACATCCTTATCAGACTTATATTCTTATTTCTGTCTATGTTAATTCTCTCTCACGAAGAACTCTGTCTTTCATGTCTTTATATTTTTCCTTTATTAAATTAATGATTTTCTGTGAGATCCCATTGTGCCTCACAAACACACAAAGGGATTACCTGTCTTTATATTTTTCCTTTATTAAATTAATGATTTTCCGTGAGATCCCATTGTGCCTCATAAACACACAAAAGGATTTCCTTTCATTGCTGTCAAAGGCCTTTTCACAGACCACAAATCTAATAGAAAGTGGCGATTTCAGTTCTATTATATTCGTAACGTAGTTATCGGATGATATCAGGGTTTATTTGGTCAGAAGCTTGTCTCTTTATTCCACAGTTATTTGGCAATGACATCTCTAGAATTATCCAGCTTCGCATCTTCCCTAGAATTAACAAAAACATTATTGCCCTATAATGTTTCGCTCTATTTTATTTTCTTCTTTCTTTGGCAGCTCTGTTATGTATTCGTTTGATGTATTTTTAATTTCATATACATAATGGTCTATATCTTTACCGGACATTCATATGTACAATATTATATACGTTGTTTTTCTTCGCACGCTATGAACTCAAGCGTAGTCAATACAAGAGCTACTACTTCTAGTGCACTGGACTGTTGCTTGTGTGTGGATTAGCTTTCCCTATTACCAGATTCCCTCGCCATCAGGCAAACCCATTCCGACTACAGAGGCACTTGTAATTTACGTCCTCAAGTCAAGAACGACAATTCAACATTTTAGTCCAGTGTAGGGGTTGAATCCACTACCTGGTATCACAGGGTATTTAAGAACGAGTGCTTTTATCCATTCTGCCTCGCTGACCTCCTTATATACTCCTGGTAGTAATTATACAGCATTTCTTCTTTCTGTTACTCTCTATCCCTGACCGGGACATAGGCCGTCAACCACCTCACCCAAAACTCTCCTGTCCGTTGCTACCCCAGGCAGCTTCGTCCATTCCTCCCTGTATTATCCATTTCTATTTCTACTTCTCTTCTCCGTGTGTATTAGGTTGTCCTCCGTGGCGACGGTGTCACCCACGCGATTCGTAATCCCACATACCACGTTCGAAACACAGCTGCGGGCAATATGGAAGCAGACCTTGTTGCTTTGGCTTCCCGTACAAAGGTATGGATGTGCGTCGTTCAGAAAGCAATGGCAAACTACTGAACGCAAACTTGCCAAGAAATCACCAACAGCCAATAAATGCCGAGGCTGACTGCGACGTCCTGTAAAGGATATGCAACTAACTGTTTATTTTACCTTGTGGTTTCTAGATTAGTTACACTAGTCTCAGATATTCTCTATGGATGTCCTAACCCGCCACAACGTCATTTCCTCACCTCCTGGTTCACTGGTATTTGCCTAGTTCTCTCCATGAGCTCCACGATGGTGATTCTGTCACATCATTTTATTCCTTCCATATGGCTAGGCATCAATTCGTGAATGTTTGTAGTTTACTTGTAATTGATTTCGTTGTCCTCCATATGTCTGATGCATGCAGGGAGTCCAGATCACAGACTGCGTTCCATTCACCTTGGGATATTTCCAGAATTTCATTTATTCATTCATTCATTCATTCATTCATTCATTCATTTATTCATTCAGTAGCATGTCCTTTGCAGAACCTCGCTCCCATAACAACCTTCCGGAAAACCTCTCGATCATAAGTAAAATGCCCCGCGTCCGATACACCCATCTGAAGATCATCCGCCACATCCTGCACCCATCGTCTCTTTGGCCTTCCTCTTTCTCTCTTCCCAGGCATATACCCCTCCATTATTGTTCTCTCCAAACTTTGGTGACGTTTCACGTGACCAAAATATTTCAATTTTCTTTGTTTTATCGTCTTTAATAGCCAGCCTTCTTCAATATTCAGCTCTTGAAGTATTGATGCATTTGTTCTTTTCTTTACCCAAAATATTCTTAGAACTCGTTTATAACATTTATATTCATAATTTACGTCCGGAATATTAGAACTATATAGCATTTACTTTCCATGTATTCACAGATTCGTTATTCAACATTTTCTTTATGGTGTAGTCATTGTCATTCTTATACCTCTTCAGGAGGTCAGCATGGCTGAATGGATACAAACGCTTGTTCATTAACATCAGGTGTGTTGGTGCTGAGGTAGGGGATTCAACCCCTACATCGGTCAGTAGGACTAAAATGTTGACTTCTCGTCCTCGTTCTCGAAGTCAGAGTGGGTTCGCCGTGTGACGAATGACACTGGTAATAGGAAAGCTAATCCACGCGCAGAATTTCGGTCCAGTGCTATTAGAAGTAGTGTGTGTGGACTATGCTTGTGTTCAAAAGCCAAAAACAAAAACCCCTTTAATGGCCATTGAAAGGAGGGCGGGGTGGGATTTCTGAAGCAGCAACTGGTGCACCCAGAAGTCAGTCCGCCTGCAGCTGTTTAACACGCGCTTCCTGCTGTTGTCAAAACATTTCTGGCGGGAACAGCTCAAGATGGCGGAAGAAGATGGCGGCTGATAACATCCGGAGATTCATCAACGTCTGTTAGAACGAAATCAGCAAGAGTTGTCATTCATTACAGCCAATCTCCGAGGTGGAGATGGCACATGGTTATTTTACAGATGTCACGGCATATTTTTCTGATCACATGTTCACACGTACACACATACACACACACGCGCGCAAGCACGCACTCACGCGCAACACACACTCAGACAGACAGACACACACACACACGCAGACACACACAAGCACACACAGAGATACACACAAACCCAAAGAGACACACACACAGACACACACACACACACACACACACACACACACACATACACACACACGCCAAACATCCGGCAGCAAGAACCCACAATATGTATGTGAACTGCGACAACCCTCACATTATGTAGGTCTCAATTCTGTATCTAAGTGGGCCACGGGCACAGGCGTCAACACCTCGTCCGACCGCGGTCATGTCATTGGCAATACAACCTTCTGGCGATTACACTAACACTACAGTCGATCATTTACTCGGTCCTGTGTTGTTTTTTTGTTTTTCCCAACAGTTCAAGAACGTTCTTTTTAAAGCTCAGTAAACGACCCTTGAACTCACCATGAGGCGTACTTGTTGAACCTCACCATGAGGCGTAATTAGTTGAGCCCCACCACGAGGCCCAATAGTTGAGCCTCACCATGAGGCGCACTAGTTGAGCTTGACCATGAGACGTACTAGTTGAGGAACGGCTGGCCGAGTGCCTGGAATGTCTCCTTTGGGAGACCAGGGTCCCAACCCTAGGTGAGGCGTGGTTGTTTTTTTTACATCGGTAGCAAAAAGAAATACCCAAACCTGCACGGTTCTTGGCGACTGCACTAGCCAGGTGGCCTGCATTCCTCAGGCTCAAGGACCCACCCCCCCCCCTCCCCCGTCCTATATCGCAAGGAACCATAAGCAGTAGATGACAGAGGCATACTAGGCATCCCGAGATAACCCCTTATTGGGTTAAAATTAAATGTTTGCGTATCCTTTTACAGGACTTAGCTGTCAACAGCAGCATCTTTCAGCTGTCTGTTGATCTCTTGGCAAGATTACGCTCAGTAGTTTGCCATTGCTTTCTGAGCGGCCGGCTCAGTATCCCGCAAGTCACGAGCGGGGGTCGAACCACCTCAGTTCTCGCTCCGCTGCGAGACTCTGCGTGATAAACGGGATTACAGAGAGAAAGTGTTGTAGCCCCACAGCCAGAGAGACCGGCCCCTTATTGGGTTAGGCTGGTTAATATCTCACCGGCTGTCTGTACTTTCCTAGTGTCCACTTTAGGCTGGTCTCCCTGGTCTAGAGGTTACACGACTTTCACCGTAATCCCGTATACTCTCGTAAGTAACGTGACGTTGCGCGAGAATCGGTAGCGATTCTCTCCGCGTTGGTAACTTACGGGGTTTGTGAGCCGGTCGCTCAGTAAGCAATGGCAAACTACGTAATCTTGCCAAGAAATCAACGATCAGCTGAAAGATGCTGATGTTGACAGCGATGTCCTGTAAAGGATATGCGAACAAACAAACAAAAAAATAAAACTTTAGGCTGGGTCTAACTGCAAGCCCAGGTCAATATTTACAATGCCGTCTTAATGAGGATCCGAACACATGAGCTCTAAACCGGCAACCAAGGGTGCCAGCCATTGCTCTGCAGCGGTGTGAACCAGTGGTTCCCAAATATTTTTAGACATCCGTCTCCTGATTTCGTTTAGCGCCCCGTCTCCTGAGGGCGTTCGAAACACAGCTATAGGCGATTTGGAAGCAGACTTGCGTTTGTTTCCATACAAAGGTATGAGTGTCGGTTGTTCGGAAAGCAATAGCAAACTACTGAAAGTAAACTTGCCAAGAAATCACAAAATGCAAAAAAACAATGCAGGGGTTAACTACAACGTCCCGTAATGCAAAAAACAATGCAGGGGTTAACTACAACGTCCTGTAAAGAACATACAACTACCTTTTCTTTCACAATTGATATCTCTTTGTTGGTCAATATTTTTTTCATCTTGCAAAAGGCTATCTTCGCCATAGCATTTCTTGTTCCAATCTCTTCAAGGCGCCTCCCATCAGATGCTATGACTGTTCCGAGATAGTTGTACCAATTCATTTGTTTAAGGATATTCCCATTTACCTCTATATTACATTGCAGCATTTCATTCTTCTTAGTGACGACCATTATCTGTGTTTTCTTACAATTTAATTGTAACCCTAGCTGTCCAGTGTGTACAACCGCATCTACTAAATGTTTCAGATCCCGTTAATTGTCTGCAATCAATAATGTATTATCTGAATATCTAATGCTTTTGATGTTACATCCCCCAATGGTGATTCCTATCATATCTTTTAAATGTCTAAAAATATGTTCACTGTATAGTTTTAAAAGAAAAAGAAGATATGGAGACAATACGCATCCCCGTTGCACACCTCACTTAATAATAACAAAATAGGATAGCTTTTCTATAAATATGCAAAATACAAGCTACTTCCTGTGCAATGATGGATGAGGGACAAGTATTTCATGGAAACAGAACCAACCAAAAAAGGAGGTTCTAGAAAAACTGGGAATGAATTGAGCGTTGATGAAAGAAGAAAAAAAAGAGGCAAGTTAAATAATACGGCCACGTCAAAAGACATAACACGCTTATAAAAACTTTACTGGAGGTTAAGATTGACGGCAAGTAAGCAAGAGGTAGACAACGATACAAGTGGGAAGATAACATCAAGAGATGGACAGACAGCAATCTGTCAGAATGTACAAGCAGGGCGAGAGAGAGACAGTTTTGGAAATCCAATGCAGCCAACCTGCATTGTGGAGACGGCGCCTGATTGATTAATTGCGGGACAAGTGACGTTGTGCATCTGGTCAAGTAAACCATATCCGCCTCTATGAGGATACGAACACATGGCCACCATGCGGACAGGCAAGCATAATAACCACTGCGATACCGTCCGAGAGAGAGAGAGAGAGAGAGAGAGAGAGAGAGAGAGTGAGAGAGAGTGAGTGAGAGAGAGAGTGAGGGAGAAAGAGAGGGAAAGGGAGAGAGGGAGACAGAGAGAGAGACAGAGATGTAGAGGGAGAGAGGGAGACAGAGAGGTAGAGAGAAAAGGGGAGATGGAGACAGAGAAAGCGATAGGGGTAGAGAGGGGGAAAGAGAGGAGAGAGAGAGAGAGGGAGAGAGAGGGAGAGAGAAGGATAGAGAGGTAGAGATGGACAAAGGTAGAGGTACATATGGATATAAAGAGGGAGAGAGACGGGGAGAGGGAAATGGGAGAGGGAGAGAGAGCGAGAGGGAAGGAGAGAGAGAGAGAGAGAGAGAGAGAGAGAGAGAGAGAGAGAGAGAGAGAGAGAGAGAGAGAGAGAGATAATCTTACAATAAAATCGTTAGCCAATTTAAAATGGTTATAAATTAAATACGTTGCATCGTTTCTCATTGTTGTAAATGAGATACTCCCTAACACGTATTATTGTTGTAAAGTGCATACATTTTAATCATCATCATCACCACTATCATCATCATCATGCCGATAACCCCAGATGGTCTCGGTTCGCCATCTCACACGATTACCAGAGCCTAGGATACGGTCAGTGCTCTTGTCCAGTTTCTGCCGTATGGCCAAGCCACCGTGTACTTAACTACAAATACTTCTAACATATGTATTTGAAATGCTCTAAGAAACCAGACGGTTTCTAACCACCATGCGGTTCTATGTCCCAGAAACCCAACCACAAACCGCTATTCAGCACCGGAAATCACGTGATGCAAGTTCTGAATGATTGGCGCATGTCAAAACTTGTCCGTCAAACCGACAGCCGGCTTTGCCGACGGAAATCAACTATTTTTGTACGTAATCCCGGTTAATCTGCACGGCAAGTCATTACCATCTTGTGTAATCTGTCTAGTTAATGATATCCTTAGAGATGGTTTAGTCATCAATGTTCAGTTCTATTTCTTTATTTTCTCTAATTGGCCGTGATTTAATAGTGATTTCATCATCGTTACCATCGCCGTCATCATCATCGTTATCATCATCATCATCACCAACATCATCATCGTTGTAGTCACTATCATCTTTATCATCATCGCCATGTTCACTATAATCACCACCATCATCATAATCGACATCACCATTATCATCACGTCAGCATCATCATCATCATCATCATCATCATCATCATCATCATCATCATCATCATCATCATCATGAACGTAACCACTACCATCACCATGATATTAATATCCAGGACAAACAAGACATTAACAGTGAGAATAGTCGAATACTACACGGGCTAACACTTCTACGGTTGGTATTTGCCAATCTTCTGGTAGATTGAGTAACTTCTAATTTCCATGTACTTGGGGTCAGATCGCCTGGGCCGTGTTAACGCCTTGCATATATAGGACTGGGGTTAGTGTAGGGTTTATGCTCCCAAGAGGGGAGTGGTCTCGAGTGTTATGGTGTCCGCCTCGAGTGCTGGAGGTCCCGGGTTCAATCCCCGGTGAGTGCCGGGATTTTTTCACGTGGACTTCTAGTAACAAAATTTCCCCTGGTTTCTGGGTAGTGAGATCTGATTCCCGTATGTATTGTGGCGCTCGTAAAAATCCCTTGACAGTTGGAAATCGAAAAAGAGTAGCATAACGGCGCTTCCCGGGCAAATTTTCGAGTTAAAAATCTACCCAAAGTATTTTCAGGATCCTCGCCGGTGCTACGGAGTTTGTGCAGTGAGCTGAGATTCTCCGGACTCAGGCTTGAGTTAGGAGTAGAACTTAGCACTTATGGGTTACACCCGTGTGCGGTGATGTTGATCCGTCGACTAAACTAAACTAAACTAAACTAAACGTATTCTCCCAAGCCGAAACCGAATTACCATCTGCACGGAGATTATGATACAGAGCCTTCTTTCCCCTTCCCTTGCTCACGATACGCCATTCACATAAAAGTCGTTTTTGGAGAGTAAAGTCGAAGGTAGACTAGCAGGTGGCAGACACCCGTACCATTAGATTACATCGAGAGATGAACACATAGCAGTCTACATAGAAATATAAAACAATATTTTCCCCAAGAAACAAACAATATATTTCATAATATATGCCTGGCATAATTCGCTGCATCTCGTCAGGTACATACTGCGGAAATCACTGTCGCTTTTAAAGATCTCTGAAGCATTCGCCATTAATCGACGGAAGCCAGTCTTATGGAAACAGAAAGACACGATAGTCAGTTTAAAATTACGGTGGTAGACAATTGGAATTGCTTTTTCAATATGTGTATATTCCAGCTTGAAGGATTTATCTAATCACTTTAGTTTATGTTGTGTGATTTCTACAGTGTGTACCCGACGAAATGCAACGAAATATGTCAGGCAATAAATCGTGCAATCTATTGTTTATGTCTTCGTTATTCAAACAGCATCTTTCGGAGTGTACAGTGAGAAGGCCTCTCCTCTTCCTTCGTGGGACACCATCATGCCAAGTTGGGTTTGCTTCCACTAGACAGATTCCATCCAAGGTCACCGGCTTTGTCTACTAGTCGCAGATTCTAACAATTTGTCAGGGCAGCGACATAAAGGCCTACTCATAACGATGTCCGACTGCAGAAGGATGTTTAACTTCCACATCTTGCACATGCGAGGTCCCGCTGTTCGCCCTTATTCGAGAAAGCTAGTATCCGATTTAACTACCCAAAAGCCCTATCCATCCATCATGTGCCATGCCGGTAAGCGTGGACGGTCATGTTCTGCCATCTCACTCGATCACCAGAGTCGTGAATCAGCTCCGTGTTTCTGTCTCGACCATGCCACAAGGCCAAGCCACCCAGGCACTTGCTTCTAGGTCTTCCCCTTGGTCTGTTCCCCTCGTTCTTACCAGTTGTCACCAAGTTCTCCAAATCAATTCTTCTCATAACATGCCGAAAAAATTGTGACTGTCTACGTCTAATGTCTCTAATCAGTTTACGATCTTCATTTTTTTCTTGAAGGACTTGTTCGTTGGTCTTTCTGGCTGTCCATGGTATTCTTTGCAGAGCCCTATGCTGGGAGCAAACTCAAGAGTTCCATGTTAGGATCAAACCCAAGATCCTTGTGCTGGGATCATACCCACAAGCCGTATGCTGGATTCAAACCCAAATATCCATATATTGGGATCAAACCCAAGAGCCTTTGTCCTGGGATCAAACCCAAAAGAGCCCCATGTTGGAATCAATCCCAAGAGCCTTGTTCTGGTATCAAACCCGAAAGCTCTATGTTGGGGTCAAACCCAAGAAGCTTGTTCTGGGATCAAATCCAAAAGCCCTATGCTGAGATAAAACCCAAAAAGCCATTTGCTGGGATTAAACCAAAAGAGCCATAAGGTGGAATCAAACCCAAGAGCCGTATGCTGGGATGAAACCCAAGAGCTCTATGCTGGAATCAAACCCTACTGAGTCTGTGACCAACACCACAGCCTATTATCAGAACAAAGGACAAAGACAGACAGAAAGTGCTGAGATCAAACCCAAGAACCCTATACTAGGATCAAACTCGAGAGCCTATGCTAGAATCAAACCCAAGAGCCCTAACTTGGGATCAAACCCAAAAGCTCTATGCTGGGATTAAACCCCAGAGCCATATGTTAGGATCAAACCCAAAAACCCTATGTTGGGATCAAACCCTAAAGCTGTATTGTGGGATCAAACCCAAGAGCCCTATGCTGGGATCAAACCCAAGAGCCCTATGCTGGGATCAAACTCGAGAGCCTATGCTAGAATCAAACCCAAGAGCCGTATGCTGGGATGAAACCCAAGAGCTCTATGCTGGAATCAAACCCTACTGAGTCTGTGACCAACACCACAGCCTATTATCAGAACAAAGGACAAAGACAGACAGAAAGTGCTGAGATCAAACCCAAGAACCCTATACTAGGATCAAACTCGAGAGCCTATGCTAGAATCAAACCCAAGAGCCCTAACTTGGGATCAAACCCAAAAGCTCTATGCTGGGATTAAACCCCAGAGCCATATGTTAGGATCAAACCCAAAAACCCTATGTTGGGATCAAACCCTAAAGCTGTATTGTGGGATCAAACCCAAGAGCTCTATGCTGGGATCAAACCCAGCTGAGTCTGTGACCAACACCACAGCCTCTTAACCGAACAAAGAACAAAAACAACCAGAAAGTGCTTGAGATCCACAACAGCCAACCTTCTTTGTGGAGATGACACCTGCTGGTTCGAATGATTGATTCTGGAAAATGACAACTATAGCGAAAACGGTAACAGTAAAAGCCTAAGGCGCGAAGATGAAATAATTGCTGGCTGTGAGCACACGTGAGTGCTAGGTTCACACAGAAACATGACAACAGAAGGTTTCCTGGGCATGCCAGAAGTGGCTGTTGAGTAATTATCATGTGTGCTGAGCTGAATATGCTAGTTTTGTTTAGTCTGCAACCTTGTGTGTTCATCGCCTTTCTTGTGTGAATGTTGTTTTTTTATAGATGAGGCCTGTCGGTCAGCTTATATTACTTTTGCTTTGGTCTTCTATTATCGGTTGGTTTTCTTGTATACTTTTTCGTCTGTCTGTCTGTCTGTCTGTCTGTCTGTCTGTCTGTCTGTCTGTCTGTCTGTCTGTCTGCCTGCCTGTCCTGCCTGCCTGCCTGTCTGTCTGTCTGTCTGTCTGTCTGTCTGTCTGTCTGTCTGTCCTGCCAGCCTGCCTGCCTGCCTGATTGCCCGCCTGCCTCTCTGTCTCTCTGTTTGTCGGTCTGTCTGTCCGTCCGTCCATATGTCTGTCTGTCTGTCTGTCTGTCTGTCTGTCTGTCTGCCTGCCTGCCAGCCTGTCTGCCTGCCTGCCTGTCTGTCTGTCTGTCTGTCTGTCTGTCAAAGACATCACCAGTCCCTATACATGTAATCGTAAACTATTCAAACACTATCTCACTACAGAATACTTAACAACAACAACAACAACAACAAAAACAACAACAACAACAGTAATAATAATAACAATAATAACAATAATAATACAACCTTAATATAACAGTCAGTCTTCTTTTGGTAGTAAAGTATGTCTCTCTTAGGGAATAAAAATTGCCACCTTAATCATTAATACTAGCGAGTCATACAATAATTTGTGAATATTTCCCATGTCTTAATATTGCATGTATTGATGTTGTTGTTCTCGATTAGCCTCATAAGTGATGTATACATGAAATAATGTATGAAAGACACAGATGAGAAGGGCAGAATGTCAGACGAGGCTGATCGCCAAATATTTAACCATTTGAAAATAAAGTGTGTTCGTTCGTTCGTTCGTTCGTTCGTTCGGTCTGTTTGTTTGTCTATCTATGTGAGAGTGATAATGGATCTGTCAGGGTACTGGTGGATTTAGGTGGGGTAGCAATGGATCTGTACATCTATTCTCGATCTCTTATCTGATTTGCCAGTTTTTTTGTTTTTTTTCCTTCCTCGTTTCCATCCTGTTTCAGGATATTGCGGTCAACACCAGAATCTTTCAGCTGTATGTTGATTCCTAGGC
This sequence comes from Cepaea hortensis, assembly GCA_963921405.1. Lineage (NCBI taxonomy): Eukaryota > Metazoa > Mollusca > Gastropoda > Stylommatophora > Helicidae > Cepaea > Cepaea hortensis. Next base: position 45,729,448 of record OY992896.1, read on the forward strand.
TAGATTACGCTCATCAGCACGCCATGACTTTCTGAGCGACCGGCTCCATACTCTCATAAGTCACTGGCGCGACTCGAACCACTTCTAATTCTCGTGCGCTCACGTCAACCACGAGAGTATTCGGGGTTAACGGAGAAAGCTGCTAACTCCTCGGCCAGGGAGGGCAGTTAAGGATGTTATATAGGGTGTATTTTTAATGACTGTGCAGTTTTTGAAAATACTACTATATTCACCTACTGTGGAGTTCATGCAACACAATGCCACATAATTCTTCTTCTTCTTCAGCATTCCGAGCCATTGAGGTTCTTTGCTGCAGATACAAGCCGTCTCCATTCGTCTCTCTGGTGGACCTTCCCATACCAGTCGTTGATTACAAGTGCTTGTAGGTCTGTATATATATATTATCTCTCCACCGTCTTCTTGGTCTACCTCGGGGTCTACGGTCATTTATTTCCTGAGTGCAAGCGAGTTTTGTTTCTCTATTATCTTCCATTCTTTCTATATGCCCCAGCCATTGTAGTCTATTAGCCTTCATGATACCAGTGATTAGCGGGGACTTAAACAGGTCATAAATGTCTCTGTTACTTCTCTTTTCCACTCTCCACTTTGTGTATCCCTAATGGGTCCAAAGATGCGTCTTAAAACTTTGTTCTCAAAGGTTTGTAGCAAGGCTTCGTCTCCTTTAGTTTTACTCCAGGTTTCAGAGCCATACAGCACAACTGGTCTGATCAGTGTTTTGTATATTGTGATCTTGGTGTTACGAGATAGCGCATTTGATTTTAGTAGATGTTGTAGTGCATAGTATATCTTATTTCCAGAATTGATTCTAGTTTGTATTTCTTCCCTTATGATGTTGGGGCAATTGAAGATTGTACCCAGGTATTTGTATGTTTCCGTTCTTTTAATGGTCATATTATCTATTTGTATGTGGCCAGAGTTTTTAGCCATTCCTTCTCTTGAAATTATCATTATATTCTGTCTTATCTAGGTTGATAACCAGGCCCATCTGTTGGGCTTTTTCCTTTAAGTGAGTCAATATTTCCAATGTCTTTTGTTCATTTTCCCCTATAATATCTATATCATCTGCATAACCAAGCAACTTGGATGTTCCTCCAATATCACATTCCTCCTTTACCCTCCTTACAACTTTCTCTAGAGCCAGATTGAAGAGTAGCGGCGATAGTGCATCACCCTGTTTCAAGCCAGATGTTATTTGGAAAGGGTCTGATTTCCTGCCTTTATATGTTACTATATTATAAGTATCTTCCATGCATAGTCTGGTCATGTTGATTAACTTCCTTGGTATTCCAAATTCCCGCATAGCATTCCATAGACTATTCCTATGGACACTATAATAAGCCTTTTTAAAATCCACAAAAATGTTATGGAGATCTCTTTTATATTCCCAATTTTTCTCGGCTATTTGTCATAAGATAAATATCTGATCTATTGTTGATCTGTTTTGTCTAAACCCCGCCTGGTAGTCACCTAATATGTATTCTGAATATGGTTTTAGTCTGTTTAGTAATACTGCGGATAGTATCTTATAGCTTGTGGACAGTAGTGATATTCCTCTATAATTGTCACACTGGAACTTGTCTCCTTTCTTAAAGATAGGTATCAATAATGACTCTTTCCAGTCATGGGGTAATTCTTCTGTCCTCCAGATTTTTATTATTAGTTCGTATAGCTTTAGGTGTAATGCATGGCCACCCTCCTTTATAAATTCAGCAGCAATTCCATCAGTCCCAGTTGCCTTATTGTTAAGTCGTGTGATTACATATAGGATTTCTTCAAATGCAGGTTCTTCACTTTGTGGTTCACACGTTAGAACCTCTTCCTGTGGGAACAGTGTTACTTGGAGCTTCACAATTTAGTAATTCAACAAAATTTCTTTCCATGTGTTGCACATTTCCTCATTGGTATTTATCATATTCCCATTTTTGTCTTTTAAACCATATGTGTTGTATTGGTGCCCTCGTTTCATTGACTTCAGTTCTTTAAAAAACTTTCTGGATTCGTTTTTCTGGTGATTAGTTTCCATATCTTTGATTATATATTACTCATACATTCTCGCTTCTGCTGTCGAACTATTTTTGTAGCCTCTTTACATTCATTTATATATTGCTCTTCCGTTTGTATGTTGTTGATGTCATTTAGCCATAGCTTTCTGGCATTCTTTTTCCTAATGACTGCTTCTTCACATTTTTGATTGAACCATCTGTTCTTTCCATGCGTGGTTAACACACCGAGACATTCTTCTGCGGTAGTTTGAATTGTATTCTTGATGTTCAACCAAGTTTGGTCAACACTTTCCTCCAACGGATTTTGTAGAATTTCAAGTTTACATTTTATTTCATCTGCAAATTTCTCTTTGACTGTAATTTCTTGTAGTTTTTCTCTGTTATATGTTGGGTGTAACCTTTGTAGTTTAGCATAGAAAGCTCTCTTGTTTTAATTTAAATTTTGCTCCAACGAGGAAGTGGTCGCTGTGGCACTCAGCTCCTCCATAGCTTCTAACTTGTTGTATGTTTGATGCATTTTTGTTGTTAATTAAAATGTGATATATTTGATTATAGGTTCTCTTGTCACACGATTTCCAAGTTTGTTTGTGTATATGCTTTCTTTGTAGTCTGGTACTGCTGATCTGCAGTCCTTTGGCTTCTGTCAGGTTGATGACTCTCCATCCATTATCATTTGAAGTTGTATGTAGGCTTCCCATACCGGCCACTTTTTTATGAGTTTGCTCTCTACCTATTTTTGCGTTGAAGTCTCCCGGCACAATCAGGATGTCCTGTTTGGGGGTTTCTTCTATGACATCTTCCAGATTATTATAAAAGTCTTCTTTAATATCATCTTCTTTCTCTTCAGTAGGGGCATGTACATTAATCATCGTTATATTGTTTCGTTTACCTTTTATTCGTAATTTACTAATCCTGTCATTAACAGCTTTAAAGTTTAGAACGTTCCCCCATGACTCTTTTTTGATGACAAATCCTGTTCTTAATTCATGTTTATTTGGGGTGTTTCCTCCATATATTATAATCATTCCACTTTGCTCTGAATTACCCTCTCCTGGCCACCTTATTTCTTGAATTGCTGTTATATCCATTTGATATTCAACCAGCTCCCTGGTTAGTTCTTCGGTCGCTCCAGCTCGATATAGTGTCCAATGCAGCATAATAGTAAATACAAAACTTGGAACGGCAATATTTGCAAAAACTGCAAAGTCATTAAAAATACACCATGTACTTAAAGCTCTTTGCTTGATTCATGGGGTGTTCGTTTAGATGAATCTTTGCTGTTTTTTCTTTTCTTTTTTGGTTATGGTCATTACCTCTGTTTCACTGATGCTTATTTTATGTTATGTTCCTTACACACTTCGTTTAGAATATTTATGTAGACTTATAGTTCTGCCTATGATTTTTCAGTTAGTGCTTGATTTTTTCACAAATGTGAGTTCTGTAATGGTGTAATTTTCCGTTGGTTCCGATGACACAAAATATATAAGCTCACATACTAGTATATTATAATATATATATATATATATATATATATATATATATATATATATATATATATATATATATATATATATATATATATATATTAAACCAATGTTGTATTTTATATAACTCGGTATGAAAAATATATAATATCAATTAACATATTGTCTAGACAGACAGACATGCAAGACACAAATACTTACTTCAGTACGTCTATCTCAGTGCAGCAACTACAAATAAATGCAACATATATTTTCTGTCACATAAACGCGAATATTTCACAAGATCACCGAAGCACAAGTCTCGACAAACAAAATTAAACTTCCCAGAATACTGAAATCCCATTCATCTCATAAAACTATGTACGCTGCAAAGGTTAACAGAAATGTGTGTAAAGTCATCGTAATCCATCAAATTCTACGCATTTAAAACACGGATGGCGATGTAATTGTTTTCAGCGCGGCTTAGTTCTTGATGGATTGTCAATATTTTACCACGAGTATCGGAATTGTGCCAGTGACAACATTCATGTGTCTGTGGATCGCTGTTTTCTGTAACATATTACTCAATGCCTGGAGCAAAGCGACGCTCGCGCCAAAACATGCGCGTGATAGATCGCCATCTCTCGTCTTACTAACCCAACCTCTGCAGTTTCTGTGTCGCTGTCTGGGGGGGGGGGGGGGGGGGGGGGGGGGGCTTGTGTCGTGTTTCTGGTCTAATGGATCCGTGCACTGTATTGATGTACTGGTGGATTGCCGGCTCCCTGGCCGAGGTGTTAGCAGCTTTCTCCGTAATCCCGAATACTCTCGTGGTTGACGTGAGTGCACAAGAATTGGAAGCGGTTCGAGTCACACCAGTGACTTATGAGAGTATGGAGCCGGTCGCTCAGAAAGTTGTGGCGTGCTGATGAGCGTAATCTAGCCTAGGAATCAACATACAGCTGAAAGATGCTGGTGTTGACCGCAATATCCTGAAACAGGATGGAAACGCGGGAATAAACATAAAAAAAACTGGTGGAGTGTGTGCACTGTGCTGTTGGATCTGTGCACTGTGCTGTTGGATCTGTGCACTGTGCTGTTGGATCTGTGCACTGTGCTGTTGGATCTGTGCACTGTGTTGTTGAATCTTTGCACTGTGCTGTTGGATCTGTGCACCGTGCTGTTGGATCTGTGCACTGTGCTGTTGGATCTGTGCACTGTGGATATGTGCGCTGTAGTTATGGATCTGTGCACTCTACTGATGGATCTGTGTACTGTACTGTTGGATCTGTGTATTGTGCCGATGGATGTGAGACGACGGCTGATGGATATGTGCACTGTACTGATGGATCTGTATACTTTACTGGTGGACCTTTGCACTGTACTGATGGATCTGTATACTTTATTGGTAGACCTTTGCACTGTACTGATGAATCTGTGCACTGTACTGATGGATCTGAGTCGAGTTTAATGGATCTATGGGTGGGGGGGGGGGGGGGTACTGGTGGCTCTAGATCGATTAGCGACAGATCTGTGCACTATACTGATAGTGATAGATCTATGGGTTACTGATGAGTCTAGATGGAGTAGAGATGGATCTGCGTGGAGTGACGAAGGATCTCCATGACTCATACTAATCTGACCTGCAGAGCTCATGTATTCCCGTCTGGAGAACCTGTGGTGGTGATGGATCTGTGCAGCGTAATCATAGACCTATGTGAGAGTGTTGATGGATTTGTGGAGCTTACTGGTGCATCGTGATGGAGTAGTGATGGATCTGTGCACTATACTGATAGTGACATTTCTTTTCTTTTTTTCCGCATATCTTTACAGGACATCGCTGTCAACATCAGCATCTTTCAGCTGATTGTTGATTTCTTGGCAAGATTACGCTCAGTAGTTTGCCATTGCTTTCTGAGCGTCCGGCTTACATACCCCGTAAATTACCAACGATACCGATTCTCGCACAGGTTACGTTCCTGCCGTGGATATACGGGATTACGGAGAAAGACGTTAAACCCTAGGCCAGGGAGACCGGCAGTGACATTTCTACAGGTGGATAAAGTTGGGGTAGTGATGGATCTTTGAGAAATGATGATCGATCTACATGGCTCGTCTGACTAGTCCTACACACCTCCGATGTTTCTAGTCTGGAGATGCTGGATCTGAGGCGAGAGGTGATTGATCTATCTCATCTCATCTCATCTCATCATGTTCCTCTTGTACCTTGCGGTGTCGAGGTGAAGTATAAACATCGTGAGAGTGCCCGATCATGGGCTTCATAAATCGATATTCCCATGGACTCTGTTATTCCCTCCGTCCAACGTTTACGTGATCGGCAACTTCCTCTGTTTCCATCTGTTCTGTACATCATTGCTTGTTGTGGTATGCTGTTGACTGGTAACCTACTTGCATGGCCAAACCATTTGACTTGCTGCTTTCTAATAAAATCTAGTGCTGCTTTAACCCCCACTTTAGTCCTGATTTCTTCATTTATGATCTTATCTCTTCTTGATACGTTGAGTATTCTTCTCAGGAACCTCATTTCTGTTGTTGTGATTTTTCTTTTCTCTTTTTCTGTCATTGTCCAGGTTTAGCATTGGTAGCATAGAATTGGTATGAAGATTGTGTTGTAAAGTGCTTTCTTAGTAGTTATTGATACATGTTTGTTCTTTAGTATTGGTGCCATTTGTCCAATGAGTTGATTTGCCTTATTGCACCTATTTTCGACCTCGTCTTCTGATCTGCCATTTGATGATATTATACTTCCTATCTATGGATCTATTTGTGGTAATTATGGCTCTAGATGGAATCTTGGTGGATCTGTGTACTGTACTGCTGGATCTGAGGCGAGAGGTGGTGGATCTATTTGGGGTACTTATCGCTGTGGATGGAATCTTGGTGGATCTGTGTACTGTACTGCTGGATCTGAGGCGAGAGGTGATGGATCTATTTGGGGTACTTATGGCTCTAGATGCCGGTCTCTCTGGCCGAGGGGTTACAACACTTTCTCCGTAATCCCGTTTATCACGCAGAGTCTCGTAGCGGGCTAGAACTGGGAGCGGTTCGTCCCCCGCTGGTGACTTGCGGGATAACTGAGCCGGCCGCTCAGAAAGCAATGGCAAACTACTGAGCGTAATCTTGCCAAGAGATCAACAGACAGCTGAAAGATGCTTCTGTTGACAGCTAAGTCCTGTAAAAAGGATATGCGAAATTTAAAAAAAATTTAAAGAAATGGCTCTAGATGGAATCTTGGTGAATCTGTGTACTGTACTGCTGGATCTGAGGCGAGAGGTGGTGTATCTATATGGGTACTTATGACTCTAGATGGAATTTTGGTGGATCTGTGTACTGTACTGCTGGATCTGAGGCGAGAGGTGATGGATCTATATGGGATACTGATGGCTCTAGATGGAATCGTGGTTGGTCTGTGCACTGTACTCATAGTTATAGATCTACAGAGGTATTGATGGATCTAGACGGAGTAGAGATGAATCTGCGAGGAGCGATGATGGATCTTATGACTAGTCTTACTAACGTATTCTCCACAGCTTCTGTATTTATATACCTAGTGTCTGGTGGAACTTTGCACTGTGCTGATAGATCTGTAGCAAGAGTTTTGAGGATCTGTGGGTGGGAGGAGCGGGGGAGAATGATGGATATGTGAGGAGTGGTGATAAATATGTGAGTAGTACATAGGAGGTCAGATGGATGTGTGGGCGGTACATAGAAATAAAGATGGATATATGAGGGGTAGTGATGGATATGTGAGGAATACAGATGGATATGATTATTTATGTATATGTGGGTACTGATTAAATGTTATTTCTAATCATTGAGAAGTACATGGCGATTTTACTCTCGTTTTATGGTCATTCAGAAAAACATGGTAAATATATTGTCGTTATTTCTGGTCAGTGTGAAGTATATAATAATGATATTGCCGTTATTCTTGTCAATGAGAAGTATATGATAATGATATTGTCGCTATTTCTGGTCAATGAGAAGTATATGATAATGATATTGTCGTTATTTTCTTGTCAATGAGAAGTATATAATAATGATATTGTCGTTATTTCTTGCAAATGAGAAGTATATATTAATGATATTGTCGTTATTTCTGGTCAATGAGAAGTATATTATAATGATATTGTCGTTATTTCTGGTCAAGGAAAAGTGTGTAATAATGATATATTCCCGTTCGTCAGGCGGCGTTAGGTGTCTTATGCACATGCGCAGCGCATAAACACAATGGCGACTGTACTTACGGAGTGTACAACCAAAGAGCAACGTGCTGTTGTGCGTTTTTTGTGAGCAAAAGGGCTGCCTGCAAAGACATTCATAAGAAAATGCTTCCTGTTTATGCTGACAAATGTTTGTCCCGTAAAGCGGCACATAGCTGGGTAGAAGATTTTTCTCAACGAAGCTCTAAAATTGTTGATGAAATCCGATCTGGTCGTCCTGTTGAGATTGCAACAGAAGCTTCCGTGCAGCGGGTGGAGGAGATGATTAGAGATGACAGGTGAGTAACGATAGACTCTGTAGCATCTGCAATAGGGTGCTCACATGGTACAGCATACAGCATAATGCATGATCGATTGAAATTTAAGAAAGTGTTCTCAAGGTGGGTACCCAGACAATTGAAGGAAGAACACAAAATGAATCGATTTGGCCTGTCCTTGCATCATCTCTGTCGATACGAAGATGGAAGGAGAAGGCATGCTGAACATGACTGTTGCTGGGACGACTCATAGGTGCATCACTACCAGCCCGAATCAAAACGTGCTTCAATGCAATGGAAACATCCTTCTTCGCCTTGTGTCCAAAAATTCAAGGTTACACCATCAGCAGGGAAGGTTATGCTGACAGTGTTCTGGGATTGTCAAGGAGTGTTTTTAATCAATTTCAAGACGAAAGGTACTGTGAAGTTCTATCAATGCTTCATGATGCAGATTTAAAGAAAGCTGTAAAAGACAAAAATGAAAAATACAAAACGTGGTTGAAGATCAAACAGGAATGCGATTACATAGAATACAGAATAGCGAGAAGACATGTGTAGAGAATAGTAAAGAGGGAAAAACAAAAGACTGGGGGTGGGGGGGGGGAATTTTAGAGAAACCCTAAATAAAAACTACAAAGAAGCAACTAGAAATTTCTGCAAAAAGACAAGTGCAATAAGAACCAGAGGCGGACCCTTTGACCCAACTGAAATAATTAACAGCGTAAATGGAGAACCAATAAGTGAAAAGTATCAAATTCTAATGAGATGGAAGCAATACTTTGAACAACTTCTCAACATCCCATCTGATGTCACCGGAATTCAAGAAATCGACACAGATGCCACCGAAGAACTAGAACCAGACATACTTAAAGAAGAAATTATAGAAGCCGTCAGATCATTTTTCGCGCATCAATAAGTCAAGTCACCTGAAACGTTCAAGAAGCCTGATACGGGGGGAAATGGCAGTAGTTATAAATGTGCAATTCGGGTAGAATTTGCCGGAGCCTCCGGCAATTGACCTTGACCTCGGCTGATTTTCACTCCCCCTCGGTCATGTAATTGGGTGGTGTAAGGGGTGATATCTAGGTCATATCTAAGGGCGATAATTCTAAGATTATATGTTTCTAAGGGCAGATAACTATTGAGTGGGTGTATAAAAATTTTAATTAATTATTAAAAAATAAAATAAAATAAATAAAAATAAAAATAAATAACGACGGGGTGCGGGGTGGTAGCGAGGGGGTGGTAGCGAGGGGGTGGGCGCGTGGGGTGAGGCTAGGCGGTTCGGGTTTAAACACTATCATCACAGGGTTACAAATGAAAACCTTAAAATGTACAGATGGTCGATATTATTGATTTTAGCGGGTATAGCTAGTGACATTCGTTGGTGAGGGGTGGGTAGCGGCTATTAGTGCTTTGCAGAGTGTCGTAGTGGCCTATACACTGTCATCACACAGGTTACAAATGAAAACCTTAAAAAGTAAAAATGGCCGATAATATTGATTGCAGCGGATATAGCTTAGTGAAATTCGTTGGTAAGGGGTGGGTAGTGGTTATTAGTGGTCTGTAGAGGGTCACCGTGGCGTTTTTACTATCATCATACGGGTTACAAATGAAAACCTTAAAAAGTAAAGATGGCCGATATTAATGATTTTAGCGGGTATAGCTTAGTGAAATTTATTGTTAAGGGGTGGGTAGTGGCTAGTAGTGATCCGTAGAGGGTCGTAGTGACCAATACACTGTCAACATACGGGTTACAAATGAAAACATTAAAAAGTAAAGGTGGTCCATATTATTGATTGTCTTGGGTATGGCTTAGTGAAATTCGTTGGTAAGGGGTGGGTAGCGACTATTAGTGATCTGTATAGGGATGTATTGGCCTATACACTATCATCATACGGTTACAAATGAAAAACCTTAAAATGTAATGATGGCCGGTATTATTGATTGTAATGGGTATGGCTTAGTGAAACTCGATTGCTGTGGGTATGGCTTAGTGAAACTCGGTGATAAGCGGTGGATACCAGTTATTAGTGATCTATTGAGGGATGTAATGGCCTATACACTATCATCATACGGTTAAAAATGAAAACATTAAAATGTAAAGGTGGCCGGTAATATTGGTCGCTGTGGGTATGGCTTGATGTCATTCGTTGATAAAGAGTGGGTAGAGGTTATTAGTGCTAGTTAGAGGGTCGTAGTGGTATATACAGTATTATCATACGGGTTATAAATGAAAATCTTAAAAAGTAAAGATGGTCGGTATTAGTGGTTGTAGTGGGTACGGGATAGTGTTATTCGTTGTCAGGGGGTGGATAGTGGTTATTAGTGATATGTAGAGGGTGAGTGGTATATACACTATTAGCATACGGGTACAAATGAAAACCTTTTAAAAGTACAGATTACCTGTATTATTAGTTGTAGTGGTATGGCTTAGTGAAATTAGATGTTAAGGGGTGGGTGAGTGGATGCGTAGCTAGATAAGTGCTCGAACACTAACATCATACGATTTCAGATCGGTAAATCAAAATCTAATATCTCTCTCTCTCTCCCTTGTGTCTATACGGGTCTTTGTTTTGTTCCCCAGAAACCCATTTCCAAGACCAATATTTGTTCTCAAACTTGTCTGCTCAGTGCCACACTTCACAGCCAGACAAAACTACAGCTTCTATGTACCACTTCAACATTCAAATAAGGAAATATGTTAACCAAAAGGGGGGAAAATAGCGGTCAAACTTATAAATATCTTGGCCAAACTTATGAAAAGTAGGAAACATTGTTAACCAAATGTGAAAAAATATCGTCCATAGAGAGAAATATTTCAACTAAACTTAAAATAGATCAGCCAAACTTATGAAAAGTAGGAAAATTGTCAACCAAATTTTCAAAAGTTAGGCCAAATACAGAAATATCTCACCCAAACTTATGAAAAGTAGGATACTTTGTTAACCAAAGTGGAAAAACCTACAAGTAGGAAAATTCTGTTAGCCAAATGTGAAAAATGTCGGCCAAACACAGAAATACCTCATCCAAACGTATAAAAAGTAGGAAAATTGTTAACCAAACGGGAAAGATAATGACCAACTAGGAAAATGTATGTCATAGAGGAATAATATTGAACAAGTAACGAAATATATCGTTCAAACTTATGAAAAGTAGGAAGCTTTGTTAACCAAATGTGAAAAATATCACCCAAAGAGAGAAATATCTCGCCCCAACGTATAAAAAGTAGGAAAATTGTCGTCCAAATGGGAAAAAGTTAGGCCAAATACAGAAATATCTCACCCAAACTTATGAAAAGTAGGAAACTTTGTTAGCCAAAGTGAACAATCTTAGGTCAAGTAAGAAAATTATGTTAGCCAAATGTGAAAAGTGTCGGCCAAATACAGAAATAGCTCTATCAAATATATAAAACGTAGGAAAATTGTTAACCAAACGGGAAAGATATTGACCAACTAGGAAAATGTGTTAGTCAAAGAAGAAGAATATTGAACAGGTAACGAAATATATCGTTCAAACTTATGAAAACTAGGAAGCCTTGTTAACCAAATGTGAAAAATATCACTCAAAGAGAGAAATAGCTCGTCCAAACTTATAAAAAGTAGGAAAATTGTCGGCCAAATGGGAAAACGTTAGACCAAATACAGAAATATCTCACCCAAACATATGAAAAGTAGACAACTTTGTTAGCCAAAGGGGGAAAACCAAGGTCAAGTAGGAAAAAATGTGTTACCTAAAATGTGAAAAACGTCAGCCAAATACAGAAATATCACGTCCACACTTATGAAAACCGGGAATATTTGTTAGCCAAATCGGAAAAAAAATATTGACCAAGTAGGAAAATATGTTAGCCAAATGGGGAAAAATATCAACCAAAGAAAGAAATATAGCGTCCAGACTTATAAACAGTAGGAAAATTTGTTAACCAAATGGTAAAATTATCAGCCAAAGAGAGAAATATCTAGTCCAGCCCTATTAAAAAGTAGAAAAATGTGTCAACCAAATGGTAAAAATGTGAGATGTGTTCACCGATGCCAGTCGAGGAAGACGTATCTGTACGTAACAGCTATCGGGTAACATACCTATACAGCGACGAGGGGCTAACGCATGTTATCAGATTAAACTATTACAAACGAACACAACACACTGCCCCGACTCAGCCTTAGGTAATGAATGTAACATGGCATGTCAGTGTCCACTATCATAACAAGCAACGTTATCACGTACCAAATTAGACATGTACACGTTCACTACCTCTCTGTGTGTCTGTACGGAACTACGGAACTCTACAACGTTCCCCAGAAACACATTACAAACGCTAATATATGTTTTACAACTTGTCTGCTCAGTTCCACACTTCACAGCTGGACAAAACTACAGCTTCTATGTACCACTTCAACTTTCAAATAAGAAAATATGTTAACCAAAATATAAAAATATAGCAGTCAAACTTATAAATAGCTCGGCCATACATATGAAAAGTAGGAAATATTGTTAACCAAATGTGAAGAAAATATCGTCCAAACAGAGAAATAGTTCAACTAAACTTATAAATTGATTACCAAACGTATGAAAAGTAGGAACATTGTCAGCCAAATGGGAAAAAAGTTAGGCCAAATACAGAAATATCTCACCCAAACTTATGAAAAGTTGGAAACTTTTGTTAGCCAAAGGGGAAAAACCCAGGTCAAGTAGGAAAATCTGTTACCCAAATGTGAAAAAGGTCGGCCAAATAGAGAAATAGCTCGTCCTCACTTATGAAAACTAGAAAAATTTGTTAGCCAAATAGGAAAAATATTGGCCAAGTAGGAAAATTTGTTAGCCTAATGTGAAAAAATATCAGCCAAAGAGAGAAATATCTCGTCCAGACTTATAAAACCCAGGAAAATGTGTCAACCAAAGGGGAAAATGTCGGCCAAATACAGAAATATCTTAACCAAATGTATAAAAAGTAGGAAAATTGTTAACCAAACGGGAAATATATTGATCAAGTAAGAAAATGTGTTAGTCAAAGAGGAAAAATGTTGAAGAAGTAACGAAATACATCGTTCAAATTTATGAACAGTAGGACAATTTGTTAACCAAATGTTGAAAAAAAAAATATCAATCAAAGAGAGAAATATTTCAACTACACTTATAAATAGATCAGCCAAAGCTATGAAAAGTAGGAAAGGTGTCAGCGAAATGTTAAAATGTTAGGCCAAAATACAGAAATATCTCAGCCAAACTTATGAAAAGTAGGAAACTTTGTTAGCCAGAGACGAAAAACCTAGTTCAAGTAGGAAAATCTGTTAACCAAATGTGAAAAATGTCGGCCAAATACAGAAATATCACGTTTACACTTATGAAAACTAGGAAAAATTGTGTCCAAAAATTCAAGGTTACACCATCAGCAGGGAAGGTTATGCTGACAGTGTTCTGGGATTGTCAAGGAGTGTTTTTAATCAATTTCAAGACGAAAGGTACTGTGAAGTTCTATCAATGCTTCATGATGCAGATTTAAAGAAAGCTGTAAAAGACAAAAATGAAAAATACAAAACGTGGTTGAAGATCGAACAGGAATGCGATTACATAGAATACAGAATAGCGAGAAGACATGTGTAGAGAATAGTAAAGAGGGAAAAACAAAAGACTGGGGGGGGGGGATTTTAGAGAAACCCTAAATAAAAACTACAAAGAAGCAACTAGAAATTTCTGCAAAAAGACAAGTGCAATAAGAACCAGAGGCGGACCCTTTGACCCAAATGAAATAATTAACAGAGTAAATGGAGAACCAATAAGTGAAAAGTATCAAATTCTAATGAGATGGAAGCAATACTTTGAACAACTTCTCAACATCCCATCTGATGTCACCGGAATTCAAGAAACCGACACAGATGCCACCGAAGAACTAGAACCAGACATACTTAAAGAAGAAATTATAGAAGCCGTCAGATCATTTTTCGTGCATCAATAAGTCAAGTCACCTGAAACGTTCAAGAAGCCTGATACGGGGGGAAATGGCAGTAGTTATAAATGTGCAATTCGGGTAGAATTTTCCGGAGCCTCCGGCAATTGACCTTGACCTCGGCTGATTTTCACTCCCCCTCGGTCATGTAATTGTGTGGTGTAAGGGGTGATATCTAGGTCATATCTAAGGGCGATAATTCTAAGATTTTATGTTTCTAAGGGCAGATAACTATTGAGTGGGTGTATACAAATTTTAATTAATTATTAAAAAATAAAATAAAATAAGTAAAAATAAAAATAAATAACGACGGGGTGCGGGGTGGTAGCGAGGGGGTGGTAGCGAGGGGGTGGGCGCGTGGGGTGAGGCTAGGCGGTTCGGGTTTAAACACTATCATCACAGGGTTACAAATGAAAACCTTAAAATGTACAGATGGTCGATATTATTGATTTTAGCGGGTATAGCTAGTGAAATTCGTTGGTGAGGGGTGGGTAGCGGCTATTAGTGCTTTGTAGAGTGTCGTAGTGGCCTATACACTGTCATCACACAGGTTACAAATGAAAACCTTAAAAAGTAAAAATGGCCGATAATATTGATTGCAGCGGATATAGCTTAGTGAAATTCGTTGGTAAGGGGTGGGTAGTGGTTATTAGTGGTCTGTAGAGGGTCACCGTGGCGTTTTTACTATCATCATACGGGTTACAAATGAAAACCTTAAAAAGTAAAGATGGCCGATATTAATGATTTTAGCGGGTATAGCTTAGTGAAATTTATTGTTAAGGGGTGGGTAGTGGCTAGTAGTGATCCGTAGAGGGTCGTAGTGACCAATACACTGTCAACATACGGGTTACAAATGAAAACATTAAAAAGTAAAGGTGGTCCATATTATTGATTGTCTTGGGTATGGCTTAGTGAAATTCGTTGGTAAGGGGTGGGTAGCGACTATTAGTGATCTGTATAGGGATGTATTGGCCTATACACTATCATCATACGGTTACAAATGAAAAACCTTAAAATGTAATGATGGCCGGTATTATTGATTGTAATGGGTATGGCTTAGTGAAACTCGATTGCTGTGGGTATGGCTTAGTGAAACTCGGTGATAAGCGGTGGATACCAGTTATTAGTGATCTATTGAGGGATGTAATGGCCTATACACTATCATCATACGGTTAAAAATGAAAACATTAAAATGTAAAGGTGGCCAGTAATATTGGTCGCTGTGGGTATGGCTTGATGTCATTCGTTGATAAAGAGTGGGTAGAGGTTATTAGTGCTAGTTAGAGGGTCGTAGTGGTATATACAGTATTATCATACGGGTTATAAATGAAAATCTTAAAAAGTAAAGATGGTCGGTATTAGTGGTTGTAGTGGGTACGGGATAGTGTTATTCGTTGTCAGGGGGTGGATAGTGGTTATTAGTGATATGTAGAGGGTGAGTGGTATATACACTATTAGCATACGGGTACAAATGAAAACCTTTTAAAAGTACAGATTACCTGTATTATTGGTTGTAGTGGTATTGCTTAGTGAAATTAGATGTTAAGGGGTGGGTGAGTGGGTGCGTAGCTAGATAAGTGCTCGAACACTAATATCATATGATCTCAGATCGGTAAATCAAAATCTAATATCTCTCTCTCTCCCCCTTGTGTCTATACGGGTCTTTGTTTTGTTCCCCAGAAACCCATTTCCAAGACCAATATTTGTTCTCAAACTTGTCTGCTCAGTGCCACACTTCACAGCCAGACAAAACTACAGCTTCTATGTACCACTTCAACATTCAAATAAGGAAATATGTTAACCAAAAGGGGGGAAAATAGCGGTCAAACTTATAAATATCTTGGCCAAACTTATGAAAAGTAGGAAACATTGTTAACCAAATGTGAAAAAATATCGTCCATAGAGAGAAATATTTCAACTAAACTTAAAATAGATCAGCCAAACTTATGAAAAGTATGAAAATTATCAACAAAATTTTCAAAAGTTAGGCCAAATACAGAAATATCTCACCCAAACTTATGAAAAGTAGGATACTTTGTTAACCAAAGTGGAAAAATCTACAAGTAGGAAAATTCTGTTAGCCAAATGTGAAAAATGTCGGCCAAACACAGAAATACCTCATCCAAACGTATAAAAAGTAGGAAAATTGTTAACCAAACGGGAAAGATAATGACCAACTAGGAAATTGTATGTCATAGAGGAATAATATTGAACAAGTAACGAAATATATCGTTCAAACTTATGAAAAGTAGGAAGCTTTGTTAACCAAATGTGAAAAATATCACCCAAAGAGAGAAATATCTCGCCCCAACGTATAAAAAGTAGGAAAATTGTCGGCCAAATGGGAAAAAGTTAGGCCAAATACAGAAATATCTCACCCAAACTTATGAAAAGTAGGAAACTTTGTTAGCCAAAGTGAACAATCTTAGGTCAAGTAAGAAAATTATGTTAGCCAAATGTGAAAAGTGTCGGCCAAATACAGAAATAGCTCTATCAAATATATAAAACGTAGGAAAATTGTTAACCAAACGGGAAAGATATTGACCAACTAGGAAAATGTGTTAGTCAAAGAAGAAGAATATTGAACAGGTAACGAAATATATCGTTCAAACTTATGAAAACTAGGAAGCCTTGTTAACCAAATGTGAAAAATATTGTAACAGAGTGTACAGAGATTAACAAGCCAGAGGTTAAGTTAAAATAGTTTATTGCTTCATGATGACAACTTGCTTCTTTACCTCTCAAGGGTGTGATGTTAACTGCCCTTGCCAACCCAATACGTCACGATTGAGCATCTCTCCCAGCTTTCAGTCTCAATGCTCAATCGTGCTGTATCTGTTTCCCACTAGATCCTAATAATACCCCAGTACTCCATTACTGTTACACCTCCCCATGTTTATTAAAGAATTTTCCTTATAAAGGAAAAATCTTTACTCCTAATCCCCTTACTCTATTCCCTCTTTTTCCTCTAATCTTCCCTAAATCATCTCAAGTAAATAATATATCTTTTAACTCTTCTCCTGCTATATATATATATATCAACCCACTTCTTCTTCGTTTCTGGCTCTTCAAACAACCATAACATATTTACATATCTTTAATAACAATTCAATATCAACTTTATAAAATACATTATAACACATCTTCTTAAATATTACTTTTCCACTTCATAAGCATTCCGCTTACTATTTCAAACGCTGATACCATTCTCCCCTTTCGACTAACTTGAAATCACTTTCACACGATAGAAAGATAAAGAATCGGTGGCCACCGGTATTTAAAAGAAGCAGTAGAACTCTTCCACACAAAGAGCACACTCAGCTACATCACACACCCCCTTTACCAAACCATACTCCTTTACCCTCCTATGTCATTTGAGACTTTATGTAATAAAGTCTAAAACCACACTCACCTAAATCACACACCCCCTTTACCACTCATTATGGTAAACGTTTACGCTGCTATCTACAGCATCAAAAACATTATTCACATCCAATATATATTACAGACACTACTACTTTTATGTCTCTGAACCTTACTTCAACCTCTCATTGTAATGTCAACCACAAAACACGTCCCGAGGACACAATTAAAAATCAAGACCTGTTCCAATACAGATCACTTCACATAATATACCTCTCTTGCCCCCTTACTGTCCATTTATTATGGGCACAACTACTCAAATCTCTCTTCATGCCGTTATCTACAGCAACTTAGTACTTCGAAATCTCCCCTTAAATGTCTATAGACACCAGTAACTTCGGAATGTTAACCACAACATCGTAATCTGACCATTATATACCCTACTCCAGCAACCCACTTATTATTCTATCTCTGAAGCTTCATACACCCAAAGGGATAAACATTTACATCCTGCCCAGGCCATGTAAGCCAATGCCTCTCTAACATCTTCCACCTCTCAATTCATAATTCGTGCCATAACCCACAGCAGCAAAAAAAATAACCACTCATGTCTGTGACTGCTTGCAATCAACTTTATCTCAGTCCCTTTCTTACGGACCTACAAACACCCCAAGTCACTATGTCTCCCCTATGTTCATTTCTCATCAACACACTTACACCCCTTTATTATTGTACTGTTATCCACAGTGTCTAGTTAAACATGGATCCAATTCATGTTTACTCTCTGGGGTAATTTTCTTATTCTTCTATAACCTAGCATTCTCGTGTATATCATGACTCTTCTGACCTCTCGGAAACTATGTTTATAACTTTCCCTCATTTACTCTACTTCTGTATTCATTAATCTTTTCTTCTCCCATGTGGCTTCCAATCCTATATTTTTTCTAATTAATGCTGACTTTATTGTATCTCTAAACTTTCCCATAACCACTTTACTTGTGTAGTAAGCTCGTCCCCTGTTTCCAACACTTCATAACCATATTAACCTCTCTACGCTGATTATCACAGCAACAAAATACCCATGAACTTATTCTTCATAAAGAGAATGTGTCTCTTTATTAGCTCTCAGTAGTTTTATTAACTCTTTTCTAAACGAAGGATCCCAAATAAATGTCTCTCTTCTAGTCCCCAGTAGTTTATTACTATTTTCTGAACGAAGGACTAAAATAAAGCCCATGTATTGTCTTTATTCTAGACAAAACCCTGTAACTTAAACATAACTTAACTAACTACTATTTAACATACAAAACAGCGAAATAAAATCACAACAGAACATCATACCCCCCCAAATTTTTGTAACAATCATTTATGTTTCCCCGCAACTCAACTAAAGGTATGATGATGATGGTGATGATGATGGTGATGATGATATAACATACCTCCTATTCTATTTTTACCTACTACTACTGGTCTCTTTTACGGACCAGTAGTTTACACACAAAAGTCTACAAACACAATAATCCTATTCTAAAATAATAACAATCATTTTACAGGACCAAATCAAGCAAAAAAAACATTTTATACATGAGGCATCAACACTCAGACTCCACAAAAGAATTATCTTCTCGCTAAAGAGAAGGTTTTTTTTTTTTTTTTTAAATTAATTCCCTTTACAATTAACTACGTACAGTGGCCCATCAACCTTGACCTCCCATAACCGAGAAAACAAAACACCTCACTGCTACGTATGTATATCTGTTAACCACAGACTAACTTCTTTAATCTAGAACAATATTTGTTCTCCTCAACCACAATCACCACTCCACAATTGACCGTTCCATTTTCTGGAAGTCAAACTAACTCCTTACACATCATATTATTTGTAATTCCATCACTGTAAACTACAGGTCAACTCCTTTTACCTATTATTATCTCAATGTTACCTCAAAGTACCAGTGGTCAATTATTTCCCTTGGATTTATTCCAAGTATTTCTACAACTACTTATTTTTATTACCGTTAACCACGGTATCTCCAACCTTCTAAGCTCTTACGTCCAACATAACTTTGTCTCTCACCAATACAACCAACTCTACTTTTTAAGTTTCTCGTCTATCCGACGCAATTTACTTAAACACATCATTTTCTTCCAACATCTCACCACGACTACTCTAAGCTATCCTCAAGTCTCTTCTAGCACTCTTACATCGTGACGACAATCAAACCGGTCACCTTCCTCGGAACACGTTCTCCAACATTCATTTTACTAACCATGTTTACCTCCGCATCTTTCACTCTTCTTATTATTTCTCGGGACTCTTTCTGAACTGCAAGCCACGCCACTTACAACTGACAACGGACCTCACTTTCCTCGTTTCTCAGTATTAGGCATTCCTGCTTCTACATGTCCCTGTCAAGAATACTAAACAATGTTTTATGAAACATCATTCAGAATGTTAACTCTCATTCCGTCATTCAGTCACACAACTTCCTTAATCTAACGAAAGGACATCACAATTCTCTAATCACGTTCTTTCTATCTCTCAATTTTCGCATACTCTATTTTCATTTACCAACCAGTCTTCGTATATTCACACGGACAATGATACACAACCTCGCTCTCATCTCACGACTACTTTTGCATCGCGACAATCTAACATGTCTCTTCTATCATTACTATAAAAAGCACTTCAGACGTCACTTCAACATTCACCACATATAAACACGTATTGATCTCCTCTAAACACATTGACACACGACACATTAACGCCACTCTTACATTCTATCTACGTATTTCACTTAGGCGACTTCATCACACCTCTCTCCTACTTCCTTCATCACGCCGAACACCTGTCTGACTACAGTTATATTCACTTATGAACAACGCATAACCAGAGGACTTTCTCAATTCACTGTTTTCTTATATCTCTACTCCTATACGAAGGTCATACCCTATACATGACAATCTCGCAACTTATATTGCTTTCACAGCACTATCTACTATCTCTTCAAAACAAACAACATTCCAACAGATCATTAATCTCGTAATCATTCTATACTTCTCCACACATAACAACTTTCTTCTTTCTCCGCAAGCACGACGTGACTCGTATTTTTCAATCATCCACTTCTACAGTCTATTACTTTTATTCTCACGTTCAACTGGCTATTTTACACACACAGGATACTCAGTGCCTCCTCAATCTATACCACCTCACCTGTCAGTCTTGGTTCACCTGTCAACAATACTCAAACCAACAAGCAAAACTATCTCGGACCTCACGTCATAGCTCTGAGTCAAACTATTTCTAATACAAACATTCATACTTAATTTATCTCTTACCCTCTACTAATTCTGTCCTGAATCTACCCTATTTTACTTAATATACTCTCTCTACATCGTGACCAAATAGTAGATATCCTGTATTACGTAATCCACGTGGAATATCATTTGCCGTACTTCCTTAACCTCAACCTCACTATCACCTACCCTGTACCATGCTACCCCAAAAAATTCATCTGTCTATTTTAGACAGCTCATATACCTATACTCTCAAACCGGAGTTCTTCTCATAAGCCCAAAACTATTTCATTTTTCTTCTTCACCCAAGGAATTTTAACCGTTATATAGTGTGTCCAAATTAAACACTTCACTGTCTTTCAATACATTCACCCGTCTTTCGCTTATTATGTCTTCATCACTATCTGTTGTCAACCTGTTAAAGTATTCAGGTCTTAAGGTCCTAAGGTCTTCTATTTTACTTAAGTCACTTTCTGTCGTTGAATAAATTCCCGCTAACTGTCTACCACTATTCTTTTTCTTAAATGAGTTATTTCTATTTCCTTTATTTGCGTCAGTCTGTTCACTGTTTCCTGTATACCTTATGTAACGTTTATACCTTCCCATCTCGTCCTCAGATGACACACTAATAATAGTTCCTTCATCAGACTCATTATAGTTTACTGCAAACACGTCGGCCTTATTCTCATAGTCATCTTTAAAACGTCTGACTTTCTTTCTCTTTCTCGGTCTTCGTCCCTTAGCCTTCCCTACTTTATTGTCATATAATCCAGTATCTAGTTCTACATAGTCACTAACCAAAACTCTGTCCGTCTGTCCACCAGCAACTACTCCGTATGAGGGAACATCACGCCTCGATTCAGGATCTGCTCGTAGTGCAACACTCTCATTCTCCGAATCCTCAGTAATAATATCCGTTTCAGCATCACTATAATATTCGGCTGTAGGAATATCTTCTTCGTAACTTGAACTCTGGCAGCTAATATTCCTACACCATTTGGGAATTAGTTTCCTGTCTATAGCTGAAGAACTTGACATGGCACTACCTCTATTTACAACCATACTATTTCTTTCTTCAATACTTCTCCTCTTTATCTTTCTTTCGTTCTTGGTCCTCGTCTGTCCATCTTTCCTAACTTCAACCTTGTCTCTCTTAGTCAATTGAGTTGGCTTTGACTGATTCTCTATTAAGTCAGTTTGAGTTCCCTTTGTTACTTTGCTGACTGGTTGTACCTGAGTCTGCGTACCACGTTCTATCGTATTACTTGTCTGCGTCTGTGTCTCTCGGTTTCTTTTCTTTACTAACACCGTCGTCTTCTTTTCCTGTTTATCAGTCACATTCGCAACCATTTTAGGTTTAATTTGTATTTTACTTACTGGTTCAACTCTGTCTCTTACACCTGAGTTTAAATATTGTCTTTGTCTTTTTTCTAACCAGTCGTCACGTCTTTTTCTGGCAGTTGTACTGTGAGAGGGCCAGTCCCATGATTTCCTTGAAATGTTTCTCTCACGCCCACCCCTATACCAGTTTGACCTTTCTGTATTACGTCCGTTCT
Source organism: Cepaea hortensis (assembly GCA_963921405.1). NCBI lineage: Eukaryota > Metazoa > Mollusca > Gastropoda > Stylommatophora > Helicidae > Cepaea > Cepaea hortensis. Next base: position 45,751,599 of record OY992896.1, read on the forward strand.
TCTTACCGTCTCTTACCCTATAAGCATTTGGCTTTGGTTCGTCATACCCATATTGTCTTTTGTCTTTATTAAGCAATGGCTGTCTCCTGTTATTCATTCCTACTCCATTACAATCTACCATAATTCTATAAGGGTCTTGTCTAATCGTTCTGTTCTTCAACGTCCCCAGAAAATTCTCTACTTCCATAATTGACTCCTTTAATTCCCCCAACCATATACTAACACGCTGTAATTCCCCACACAAGAAATTCATATTCATTTCCTTTTTAAATATTTATCAACCTGCTTCTTCTTCTGTATATTTCTTTGGTACCTGGAGAAAAAAACTTGTCTTGAGTTCAGCTGAAATATGTGCTGTGTTGAGTCTTCTAAGCTGAAATATTTATACAAGTAACCAATTTCATTTTTGTAATTTCTTAATTTAACGTCAAAACTTGTGCTAAGGTGTCTTGTTTCGCCATGCTGAAAAATACCTATACAGAGCAAACAAACAATCACACAATTGCAATTTCTTAATTTTTAAAGAGCACAATTCACTTGTTTTGTAAAACTGTTCAGTCAATTACTATGTTCATATAATACAGAAATTTACCCTGAATCTGTTTCCTTGTTCAAGCAATTACTTTCTTCGACTCGCCGTCAAATTAAGTTCGAACACCAGGTGCCTGCATCAGCTGACCATCAGTCGCGGAATTTAGGTAGCGGAGTTTAGGTAGCCTATCTCTTCCCCTCAGGTCACTTCTCATGGGATGCCTGGATAATCTTCAACCCCTGGTCGGGTCACATCTGATATTAGTCTTTGCTTTCACCCCGGGTGGGGTACATCTTCGCCGTTTTGATAGGGTCTTAGTAATAACGAGGCCCAAAAAAGTATCAGGATCAGCCGAGGCCCAGTGATATTTGACTGTTTCAACAATTTATGGCCCGATCAACGAAAAAAACGAGGAGTCTTTCATGCTGTCCCGACAAAATGTTCAGACTGAATTGCTCCTCTACAGAATTCTTAAGTTCTTGTTCTGACCGACAAAATGTTCTGGCTGAATTGCTGGTTTGCCCAAACTCTCAGGACATGATCACTCCGGTTCGTCCCCTCACAGCGGCTTTAATGGCTCTTCGGAAGTGACAAATCTATACAACGACCATGGTAAGGCTCTTGAAACGCAACAATTCAGGCACCGTCCATGTTAAGCCTGTTGCTGACAATCAAACTGCAGAATGGCGGCTATAACAAACTTCTTGAATTGCGGACTCTGCAAAGTGACGGTTATACCAAGGCTCTTGGCGCTACTTTATTTGTTATCTTAAGTCTTGAAAAAGACTTACAGAGGACTACTCCTGGGCGAGCTTTTGGCCTCTGTATTCACAGATAACTAAGATTTACAAATTTACTGGCCATCTTTTGGTGCGCCTGTTATCACGTTCACTAATTGTTCTCTAACGTGCCGCTAGTATTTCTGTTTAGTTATTGAACTTCTCCGCGATGTTATTCGGCTTGACTTCGCATTGTTTTTTTTTTCTCAGGCGATTATATCAGGTTCGTATCCTGGTCACATGCTCCATAATTAATCCTGTAACAGAGTGTACAGAGATTAACAAGCCAGAGGTTAAGTTAAAATAGTTTATTGCTTCATGATGACAACTTGCTTCTTTACCTCTCAAGGGTGTGATGTTAACTGCCCTTGCCAACCCAATACGTCACGATTGAGCATCTCTCCCAGCTTTCAGTCTCAATGCTCAATAGTGCTGTATCTGTTTCCCACTAGATCCTAATAATACCCCAGTACTCCATTACTGTTACAATATCACTCAAAGAGAGAAATAGCTCGTCCAAACTTATAAAAAGTAGGAAAATTGTCGGCCAAATGGGAAAACGTTAGACCAAATACAGAAATATCTCACCCAAACATATGAAAAGTAGAAAACTTTGTTAGCCAAAGGGGGAAAACCAAGGTCAAGTAGGAAAAAATGTGTTACCTAAAATGTGAAAAACGTCAGCCAAATACAGAAATATCACGTCCACACTTATGAAAACCGGGAATATTTGTTAGCCAATTCGGAAAAAAAATATTGACCAAGTAGGAAAATATGTTAGCCAAACGGGGAAAAATATCAACCAAAGAAAGAAATATAGCGTCCAGACTTATAAACAGTAGGAAAATTTGTTAACCAAATGGTAAAATTATCAGCCAAAGAGAGAAATATCTAGTCCAGCCCTATTAAAAAGTAGAAAAATGTGTCAACCAAATGGTAAAAATGTGAGATGTGTTCACCGATGCCAGTCGAGGAAGACGTATCTGTACGTAACAGCTATCGGGTAACATACCTATACAGCGACGAGGGGCTAGCGCATGTTATCAGATTAAACTATTACAAACGAACACAACACACTGCCCCGACTCAGCCTTAGGTAATGAATGTAACATGGCATGTCAGTGTCCACTATCATAACAAGCAACGTTATCACGTACCAAATTAGACATGTACACGTTCACTACCTCTCTGTGTGTCTGTACGGAACTACGGAACTCTACAACGTTCCCCAGAAACACATTACAAACGCTAATATATGTTTTACAACTTGTCTGCTCAGTTCCACACTTCACAGCTGGACAAAACTACAGCTTCTATGTACCACTTCAACTTTCAAATAAGAAAATATGTTAACCAAAATATAAAAATATAGCAGTCAAACTTATAAATAGCTCGGCCATACATATGAAAAGTAGGAAATATTGTTAACCAAATGTGAAGAAAATATCGTCCAAAGAGAGAAATAGTTCAACTAAACTTATAAATTGATTACCAAACTTATGAAAAGTAGGAACATTGTCAGCCAAATGGGAAAAAAGTTAGGCCAAATACAGAAGTATCTCACCCAAACTTATGAAAAGTTGGAAACTTTTGTTAGCCAAAGGGGAAAAACCCAGGTCAAGTAGGAAAATCTGTTACCCAAATGTGAAAAAGGTCGGCCAAATAGAGAAATAGCTCGTCCTCACTTATGAAAACTAGAAAAATTTGTTAGCCAAATAGGAAAAATATTGGCCAAGTAGGAAAATTTGTTAGCCTAATGTGAAAAAATATCAGCCAAAGAGAGAAATATCTCGTCCAGACTTATAAAAACTAGGAAAATGTGTCAACCAAAGGGGAAAATGTCGGCCAAATACAGAAATATCTTAACCAAATGTATAAAAAGTAGGAAAATTGTTAACCAAACGGGAAATATATTGATCAAGTAAGAAAATGTGTTAGTCAAAGAGGAAAAATGTTGAAGAAGTAACGAAATACACCGTTCAAACTTATGAACAGTAGGACAATTTGTTAACCAAATGTTGGAAAAAAAAATATCAATCAAAGAGAGAAATATTTCAACTACACTTATAAATAGATCAGCCAAAGCTATGAAAAGTAGGAAAGGTGTCAGCGAAATGTTAAAATGTTAGGCCAAAATACAGAAATATCTCAGCCAAACTTATGAAAAGTAGGAAACTTTGTTAGCCAGAGACGAAAAACCTAGTTCAAGTAGGAAAATCTGTTAACCAAATGTGAAAAATGTCGGCCAAATACAGAAATATCACGTTTACACTTATGAAAACTAGGAAAAATTGTGTCCAAAAATTCAAGGTTACACCATCAGCAGGGAAGGTTATGCTGACAGTGTTCTGGGATTGTCAAGGAGTGTTTTTAATCAATTTCAAGACGAAAGGTACTGTGAAGTTCTATCAATGCTTCATGATGCAGATTTAAAGAAAGCTGTAAAAGACAAAAATGAAAAATACAAAACGTGGTTGAAGATCGAACAGGAATGCGATTACATAGAATACAGAATAGCGAGAAGACATGTGTAGAGAATAGTAAAGGGTGAAAAACAAAAGACTGGGGGGGGGGGGGAATTTTTAGAGAAACCCTAAATAAAAACTACAAAGAAGCAACTAGAAATTTCTGCAAAAAGACAAGTGCAATAAGAACCAGAGGCGGACCCTGTGACCCAACTGAAATAATTAACAGCGTAAATGGAGAACCAATAAGTGAAAAGTATCAAATTCTAATGAGATGGAAGCAATACTTTGAACAACTTCTCAACATCCCATCTGATGTCACCGGAATTCAAGAAACCGACACAGATGCCACCGAAGAACTAGAACCAGACATACTTAAAGAAGAAATTATAGAAGCCGTCAGATCATTTTTCGCGCATCAATAAGTCAAGTCACCTGAAACGTTCAAGAAGCCTGATACGGGGGGAAATGGCAGTAGTTATAAATGTGCAATTCGGGTAGAATTTTCCTGAGCCTCCGGCAATTGACCTTGACCTCGGCTGATTTTCACTCCCCCTCGGTCATGTAATTGTGTGGTGTAAGGGGTGATATCTAGGTCATATCTAAGGGCGATAATTCTAAGATTTTATGTTTCTAAGGGCAGATAACTATTGAGTGGGTGTATACAAATTTTAATTAATTATTAAAAAATAAAATAAAATAAGTAAAAATAAAAATAAATAACGACGGGGTGCGGGGTGGTAGCGAGGGGGTGGTAGCGAGGGGGTGGGCGCGTGGGGTGAGGCTAGGCGGTTCGGGTTTAAACACTATCATCACAGGGTTACAAATGAAAACCTTAAAATGTACAGATGGTCGATATTATTGATTTTAGCGGGTATAGCTAGTGAAATTCGTTGGTGAGGGGTGGGTAGCAGCTATTAGTGCTTTGTAGAGTGTCGTAGTGGCCTATACACTGTCATCACACAGGTTACAAATGAAAACCTTAAAAAGTAAAAATGGCCGATAATATTGATTGCAGCGGATATAGCTTAGTGAAATTCGTTGGTAAGGGGTGGGTAGTGGTTATTGGTGGTCTGTAGAGGGTCACAGTGGCGTTTTTACTATCATCATACGGGTTACAAATGAAAACCTTAAAAAGTAAAGATGGTCGATATTAATGATTTTAGCGGGTATAGCTTAGTGAAATTTATTGTTAAGGGGTGGGTAGTGGCTAGTAGTGATCCGTAGAGGGTCGTAGTGACCAATACACTGTCAACATACGGGTTACAAATGAAAACATTAAAAAGTAAAGGTGGTCCATATTATTGATTGTCTTGGGTATGGCTTAGTGAAATTCGTTGGTAAGGGGTGGGTAGCGACTATTAGTGATCTGTATAGGGATGTATTGGCCTATACACTATCATCATACGGTTACAAATGAAAAACCTTAAAATGGTACGATGGCCGGTATTATTGATTGTAATGGGTATGGCTTAGTGAAACTCGATTGCTGTGGGTATGGCTTAGTGAAACTCGGTGATAAGCGGTGGATACCAGTTATTAGTGATCTATTGAGGGATTTAATGGCCTATACACTATCATCATACGGTTAAAAATGAAAACATTAAAATGTAAAGGTGGCCGGTAATATTTGTCGCTGTGGGTATGGCTTGATGTCATTCGTTGATAAAGAGTGGGTAGAGGTTATTAGTGCTAGTTAGAGGGTCGTAGTGGTATATACAGTATTATCATACGGGTTATAAATGAAAATCTTAAAAAGTAAAGATGGTCGGTATTAGTGGTTGTAGTGGGTACGGGATAGTGTTATTCGTTGTCAGGGGGTGGATAGTGGTTATTAGTGATATGTAGAGGGTGAGTGGTATATACACTATTAGCATACGGGTACAAATAAAAACCTTTTAAAAGTACAGATTACCTGTATTATTGGTTGTAGTGGTATGGCTTAGTGAAATTAGATGTTAAGGGGTGGGTGAGTGGGTGCGTAGCTAGATATGTGCTCGAACACTAATATCATACGATTTCAGATCGGTAAATCAAAATCTAATATCTCTCTCTCCCCATTGTGTCTATACGGGTCTTTGTTTTGTTCCACAGAAACCCATTTCCAAGACCAATATTTGTTCTCATACTTGTCTGCTCAGTGCCACACTTCACAGCCAGACAAAACTACAGCTTCTATGTACCACTTCAACATTCAAATAAGGAAATATGTTAACCAAAAGGGGGGAAAATAGCGGTCAAATTTATAAATATCTTGGCCAAACTTATGAAAAGTAGGAAACATTGTTAACGAAATGTGAAAAAATATCGTCCATAGAGAGAAATATTTCAACTAAACTTAAAATAGATCAGCAAAACTTATGAAAAGTAGGAAAATTGTCAACCAAATTTTCAAAAGTTAGGCCAAATACAGAAATATCTCACCCAAACTTATGAAAAGTAGGATACTTTGTTAACCAAAGTGGAAAAACCTACAAGTAGGAAAATTCTGTTAGCCAAATGTGAAAAATGTCGGCCAAACACAGAAATACCTCATCCAAACGTATAAAAAGTAGGAAAATTGTTAACCCAACGGGAAAGATAATGACCAACTAGGAAAATGTATGTCATAGAGGAATAATATTGAACAAGTAACGAAATATATCGTTCAAACTTATGAAAAGTAGGAAGCTTTGTTAACCAAATGTGAAAAATATCACCCAAAGAGAGAAATATCTCGCCCCAACGTATAAAAAGTAGGAAAATTGTCGGCCAAATGGGAAAAAGTTAGGCCAAATACAGAAATATCTCACCCAAACTTATGAAAAGTAGGAAACTTTGTTAGCCAAAGTGAACAATCTTAGGTCAAGTAAGAAAATTATGTTAGCCAAATGTGAAAAGTGTCGGCCAAATACGGAAATAGCTCTATCAAATATATAAAACGTAGGAAAATTGTTAACCAAACGGGAAAGATATTGACCAACTAGGAAAATGTGTTAGTCAAAGAAGAAGAATATTGAACAGGTAACGAAATATATCGTTCAAACTTATGAAAACTAGGAAGCCTTGTTAACCAAATGTGAAAAATATCACTCAAAGAGAGAAATAGCTCGTCCAAACTTATAAAAAGTAGGAAAATTGTCGGCCAAATGGGAAAACGTTAGACCAAATACAGAAATATCTCACCCAAACATATGAAAAGTAGACAACTTTGTTAGCCAAAGGGGGAAAACCAAGGTCAAGTAGGAAAAAATGTGTTACCTAAAATGTGAAAAACGTCAGCCAAATACAGAAATATCACGTCCACACTTATGAAAACCGGGAATATTTGTTAGCCAAATCGGAAAAAAAATATTGACCAAGTAGGAAAATATGTTAGCCAAATGGGGAAAAATATCAACCAAAGAAAGAAATATAGCGTCCAGACTTATAAACAGTAGGAAAATTTGTTAACCAAATGGTAAAATTATCAGCCAAAGAGAGAAATATCTAGTCCAGCCCTATTAAAAAGTAGAAAAATGTGTCAACCAAATGGTAAAAATGTGAGATGTGTTCACCGATGCCAGTCGAGGAAGACGTATCTGTACGTAACAGCTATCGGGTAACATACCTATACAGCGACGAGGGGCTAACGCATGTTATCAGATTAAACTATTACAAACGAACACAACACACTGCCCCGACTCAGCCTTAGGTAATGAATGTAACATGGCATGTCAGTGTCCACTATCATAACAAGCAACGTTATCACGTACCAAATTAGACATGTACACGTTCACTACCTCTCTGTGTGTCTGTACGGAACTACGGAACTCTACAACGTTCCCCAGAAACACATTACAAACGCTAATATATGTTTTACAACTTGTCTGCTCAGTTCCACACTTCACAGCTGGACAAAACTACAGCTTCTATGTACCACTTCAACTTTCAAATAAGAAAATATGTTAACCAAAATATAAAAATATAGCAGTCAAACTTATAAATAGCTCGGCCATACATATGAAAAGTAGGAAATATTGTTAACCAAATGTGAAGAAAATATCGTCCAAAGAGAGAAATAGTTCAACTAAACTTATAAATTGATTACCAAACTTATGAAAAGTAGGAACATTGTCAGCCAAATGGGAAAAAAGTTAGGCCAAATACAGAAATATCTCACCCAAACTTATGAAAAGTTGGAAACTTTTGTTAGCCAAAGGGGAAAAACCCAGGTCAAGTAGGAAAATCTGTTACCCAAATGTGAAAAAGGTCGGCCAAATAGAGAAATAGCTCGTCCTCACTTATGAAAACTAGAAAAATTTGTTAGCCAAATAGGAAAAATATTGGCCAAGTAGGAAAATTTGTTAGCCTAATGTGAAAAAATATCAGCCAAAGAGAGAAATATCTCGTCCAGACTTATAAAAACCAGGAAAATGTGTCAACCAAAGGGGAAAATGTCGGCCAAATACAGAAATATCTTAACCAAATGTATAAAAAGTAGGAAAATTGTTAACCAAACGGGAAATATATTGATCAAGTAAGAAAATGTGTTAGTCAAAGAGGAAAAATGTTGAAGAAGTAACGAAATACATCGTTCAAACTTATGAACAGTAGGACAATTTGTTAACCAAATGTTGAAAAAAAAAATATCAATCAAAGAGAGAAATATTTCAACTACACTTATAAATAGATCAGCCAAAGCTATGAAAAGTGGGAAAGGTGTCAGCGAAATGTTAAAATGTTAGGCCAAAATACAGAAATATCTCAGCCAAACTTATGAAAAGTAGGAAACTTTGTTAGCCAGAGACGAAAAACCTAGTTCAAGTAGGAAAATCTGTTAACCAAATGTGAAAAATGTCGGCCAAATACAGAAATATCACGTTTACACTTATGAAAACTAGGAAAAATTGTGTCCAAATATTCAAGGTTACACCATCAGCAGGGAAGGTTATGCTGACAGTGTTCTGGGATTGTCAAGGAGTGTTTTTAATCAATTTCAAGACGAAAGGTACTGTGAAGTTCTATCAATGCTTCATGATGCAGATTTAAAGAAAGCTGTAAAAGACAAAAATGAAAAATACAAAACGTGGTTGAAGATCGAACAGGAATGCGATTACATAGAATACAGAATAGCGAGAAGACATGTGTAGAGAATAGTAAAGAGGGAAAAACAAAAGACTGGGGGGGGGGGAATTTTAGAGAAACCCTAAATAAAAACTACAAAGAAGCAACTAGAAATTTCTGCAAAAAGACAAGTGCAATAAGAACCAGAGGCGGACCCTTTGACCCAACTGAAATAATTAACAGTGTAAATGGAGAACCAATAAGTGAAAAGTATCAAATTCTAATGAGATGGAAGCAATACTTTGAACAACTTCTCAACATCCCATCTGATGTCACCGGAATTCAAGAAACCGACACAGATGCCACCGAAGAACTAGAACCAGACATACTTAAAGAAGAAATTATAGAAGCCGTCAGATCATTTTTCGCGCATCAATAAGTCAAGTCACCTGAAACGTTCAAGAAGCCTGATACGGGGGGAAATGGCAGTAGTTATAAATGTGCAATTCGGGTAGAATTTTCCGGAGCCTCCGGCAATTGACCTTGACCTCGGCTGATTTTCACTCCCCCTCGGTCATGTAATTGTGTGGTGTAAGGGGTGATATCTAGGTCATATCTAAGGGCAATAATTCTAAGATTTTATGTTTCTAAGGGCAGATAACTATTGAGTGGGTGTATAAAAATTTTAATTAATTATTAAAAAATAAAATAAAATAAATAAAAATAAAAAAAAATAACGACGGGGTGCGGGGTGGTAGCGAGGGGGTGGTAGCGAGGGGGTGAGCGCGTGGGGTGATGCTAGGCGGTTCGGGTTTAAACACTATCATCACAGGGTTACAAATGAAAACCTTAAAATGTACAGATGGTCGATATTATTGATTTTAGCGGGTATAGCTAGTGAAATTCGTTGGTGAGGGGTGGGTAGCGGCTATTAGTGCTTTGTAGAGTGTCGTAGTGGCCTATACACTGTCATCACACAGGTTACAAATGAAAACCTTAAAAAGTAAAAATGGCCGATAATATTGATTGCAGCGGATATAGCTTAGTGAAATTCGTTGGTAAGGGGTGGGTAGTGGTTATTAGTGGTCTGTAGAGGGTCACCGTGGCGTTTTTACTATCATCATACGGGTTACAAATGAAAACCTTAAAAAGTAAAGATGGCCGATATTAATGATTTTAGCGGGTATAGCTTAGTGAAATTTATTGTTAAGGGGTGGGTAGTGGCTAGTAGTGATCCGTAGAGGGTCGTAGTGACCAATACACTGTCAACATACGGGTTACAAATGAAAACATTAAAAAGTAAAGGTGGTCCATATTATTGATTGTCTTGGGTATGGCTTAGTGAAATTCGTTGGTAAGGGGTGGGTAGCGACTATTAGTGATCTGTATAGGGATGTATTGGCCTATACACTATCATCATACGGTTACAAATGAAAAACCTTAAAATGTAATGATGGCCGGTATTATTGATTGTAATGGGTATGGCTTAGTGAAACTCGATTGCTGTGGGTATGGCTTAGTGAAACTCGGTGATAAGCGGTGGATACCAGTTATTAGTGATCTATTGAGGGATGTAATGGCCTATACACTATCATCATACGGTTAAAAATGAAAACATTAAAATGTAAAGGTGGCCGGTAATATTGGTCGCTGTGGGTATGGCTTGATGTCATTCGTTGATAAAGAGTGGGTAGAGGTTATTAGTGCTAGTTAGAGGGTCGTAGTGGTATATACAGTATTATCATACGGGTTATAAATGAAAATCTTAAAAAGTAAAGATGGTCGGTATTAGTGGTTGTAGTGGGTACGGGATAGTGTTATTCGTTGTCAGGGGGTGGATAGTGGTTATTAGTGATATGTAGAGGGTGAGTGTTATATACACTATTAGCATACGGGTACAAATGAAAACCTTTTAAAAGTACAGATTACCTGTATTATTGGTTGTAGTGGTATGGCTTAGTGAAATTAGATGTTAAGGGGTGGGTGAGTGGAAGGGTAGCTAGATAAGTGCTCGAACACTAACATCATACAATTTCAGATCGGTAAATCGAAATCTAATATCTCTCTCTCCCCCCCCTTGTGTCTATACGGGTCTTTGTTTTGTTCCCCAGAAACCCATTTCCAAGACCAATATTTGTTCTCAAACTTGTCTGCTCAGTGCCACACTTCACAGCCAGACAAAACTACAGCTTCTATGTACCACTTCAACATTCAAATAAGGAAATATGTTAACCAAAAGGGGGGAAAATAGCGGTCAAACTTATAAATATCTTGGCCAAACTTATGAAAAGTAGGAAACATTGTTAACCAAATGTGAAAAAATATCGTCCATAGAGAGAAATATTTCAACTAAACTTAAAATAGATCAGCCAAATTTATGAAAAGTAGGAAAATTGTCAACCAAATTGGCAAAAGTTAGGCCAAATACAGAAATATCTCACCCAAACTTATGAAAAGTAGGATACTTTGTTAACCAAAGTGGAAAAACCTACAAGTAGGAAAATTCTGTTAGCCAAATGTGAAAAATGTCGGCCAAACACAGAAATACCTCATCCAAACGTATAAAAAGTAGGAAAATTGTTAACCAAACGGGAAAGATAATGACCAACTAGGAAAATGTATGTCATAGAGGAATAATATTGAACAAGTAACGAAATATATCGTTCAAACTTATGAAAAGTAGGAAGCTTTGTTAACCAAATGTGAAAAATATCACCCAAAGAGAGAAATATCTCGCCCCAACGTATAAAAAGTAGGAAAATTGTCGGCCAAATGGGAAAAAGTTAGGCCAAATACAGAAATATCACACCCAAACTTATGAAAAGTAGGAAACTTTGTTAGCCAAAGTGAACAATCTTAGGTCAAGTAAGAAAATTATGTTAGCCAAATGTGAAAAGTGTCGGCCAAATACAGAAATAGCTCTATCAAATATATAAAATGTAGGAAAATTGTTAACCAAACGGGAAAGATATTGACCAACTAGGAAAATGTGTTAGTCAAAGAAGAAGAATATTGAACAGGTAACGAAATATATCGTTCAAACTTATGAAAACTAGGAAGCTTTGTTAACCAAATGTGAAAAATATCACTCAAAGAGAGAAATAGCTCGTCCAAACTTATAAAAAGTAGGAAAATTGTCGGCCAAATGGGAAAACGTTAGACCAAATACAGAAATATCTCACCCAAACATATGAAAAGTAGAAAACTTTGTTAGCCAAAGGGGGAAAACCAAGGTCAAGTAGGAAAAAAATGTGTTACCTAAAATGTGAAAAACGTCAGCCAAATACAGAAATATCACGTCCACACTTATGAAAACCGGGAATATTTGTTAGCCAAATCGGAAAAAAAATATTGACCAAGTAGGAAAATATGTTAGCCAAATGGGGAAAAATATCAACCAAAGAAAGAAATATAGCGTCCAGACTTATAAACAGTAGGAAAATTTGTTAACCAAATGGTAAAATTATCAGCCAAAGAGAGAAATATCTAGTCCAGCCCTATTAAAAAGTAGAAAAATGTGTCAACCAAATGGTAAAAATGTGAGATGTGTTCACCGATGCCAGTCGAGGAAGACGTATCTGTACGTAACAGCTATCGGGTAACATACCTATACAGCGACGAGGGGCTAGCGCATGTTATCAGATTAAAATATTACAAACGAACACAACACACTGCCCCGACTCAGCCTTAGGTAATGAATGTAACATGGCATGTTAGTGTCCACTATCATAACAAGCAACGTTATCACGTACCAAATTAGACATGTACACGTTCACTACCTCTCTGTGTGTCTGTACGGAACTACGGAACTCTACAACGTTCCCCAGAAACACATTACAAACGCTAATATATGTTTTACAACTTGTCTGCTCAGTTCCACACTTCACAGCTGGACAAAACTACAGCTTCTATGTACCACTTCAACTTTCAAATAAGAAAATATGTTAACCAAAATATAAAAATATAGCAGTCAAACTTATAAATAGCTCGGCCATACATATGAAAAGTAGGAAATATTGTTAACCAAATGTGAAGAAAATATCGTCCAAAGAGAGAAATAGTTCAACTAAACTTATAAATTGATTACCAAACTTATGAAAAGTAGGAACATTGTCAGCCAAATGGGAAAAAAGTTAGGCCAAATACAGAAATATCTCACTCAAACTTATTAAAAGTTGGAAACTTTTGTTAGCCAAAGGGGAAAAACCCAGGTCAAGTAGGAAAATCTGTTACCCAAATGTGAAAAAGGTCGGCCAAATAGAGAAATAGCTCGTCCTCACTTATGAAAACTAGAAAAATTTGTTAGCCAAATAGGAAAAATATTGGCCAAGTAGGAAAATTTGTTAGCCTAATGTGAAAAAATATCAGCCAAAGAGAGAAATATCTCGTCCAGACTTATAAAAACCAGGAAAATGTGTCAACCAAAGGGGAAAATGTCGGCCAAATACAGAAATATCTTAACCAAATGTATAAAAAGTAGGAAAATTGTTAACCAAACGGGAAATATATTGATCAAGTAAGAAAATGTGTTAGTCAAAGAGGAAAAATGTTGAAGAAGTAACGAAATACATCGTTCAAACTTATGAACAGTAGGACAATTTGTTAACCAAATGTTGAAAAAAAAAATATCAATCAAAGAGAGAAATATTTCAACTACACTTATAAATAGATCAGCCAAAGCTATGAAAAGTAGGAAAGGTGTCTGCGAAATGTTAAAATGTTAGGCCAAAATATAGAAATATCTCAGCCAAACTTATGAAAAGTAGGAAACTTTGTTAGCCAGAGGCGAAAAACCTAGTTCAAGTAGGAAAATCTGTTAACCAAATGTGAAAAATGTCGGCCAAATACAGAAATATCACGTTTAAACTTATGAAAACTAGGAAAAATTGTTAGCCAAATAGGAAAAAAAAAATATTAGCCAAGTAGGAAAATTTTTCATTCAAAGGGAAAAATATCTCTTCCACATTTATAAAAGATAGGAAAATGTGTCAACCAAATGGTACAAAAAGGTCGGTCAAATACAGAAATATCTCAACAAAACATATAAAAACTAGGAAACATTGTTAACCAAATGGGAAAGATATTGACCAAGAAGGAAAATGTGTTAGCCAGATGGGGAAAATCTAAGTCAAGTAGGAAAATCTGTTACCAAAATATGAAAAATGTCGGCCAAATACAGAAACATCTCATCCACACTTATGAAAACTAGGAAAATGTGTTAGCCAAACAGGAAAAGTATTGGCCAAGTAGGAAAACTTGTTAACCAAATGTGAAAAAATGTCAGCCAAAGATATAAATATCTCGTCCAAACTTATAAAAAGTGGTGCAAATATGTCAACCAAAGGTGAAAATGTCGGCCAAATACATAAATATCTCAACTAAACTTATGAAAAGTTGGAAACTTTGCTAACCAAAATGTGAAAGATATTGACAAAGTAGGAAAAATGTGTTAGTCAAAGAGGAAACATATTGAACAAGTAACGAAATATATCGTTCAATCTTATGAAAAGTAGCAAACTTTGTTAACCAAATGTGAAAAAATATTAGCCAAAAAGGGGAATAGCTCGTCCAAACTTATAAAAAGTAGGAGAATTGTCAGCCAAATGGGAAAACAATGTCGACCAAATACAGAAATATCTCACCCAAACTTATGAAAAGTAGGAAACTTTGTTAGCCAAAAGGAAAAAAAACTTAGGTCAAGTAGGAAAATATGTTAGCCAAATGTGAAAAAAATGTCGGCCAAATACAGAAATATCTCGTCCACACTTATGAAAATTAGGAAAATTTGCGGGTCAGAGAGGAAAAATATTGGCCAAGTAGGAAAATTTGATAACCATATGTGAAAAAATATCAGCCAAAGAGAGAAATATATAAACTAAACTTATAAAAAGTAGGAAAATGTGTTACCCAAGTGGGAAAAATGTTAGCCAAGTAAAGAAATACACACTTATAAAAAGTAGGAAAATTTGTTATCCAAAGGGGAAATCGTCGCTCAAATTCAGAAATAGCTCATTCAAACTTAGAAAATGTAGGAAAATTTGTTATCGAAATGGGAAAAAATCTTGGCCAAGTAAGAAAATTTGTTAGCCAAATGGAAAACATATTGACCAAGTAACGAAACGCATCGGCCAAATGTATGAAAATTCAGAAACTTTGTTAACCAAAGGTGAAAAAATATCGACCAAAGAGAGAAATATTTCAACTAAACTTATAAAAAAGAGAAAAATTTGCCAGCCAAATGGGAAAAATTTCGACCAAACACAGAAATAGCTCAACCAAATTTATAAAAAGAAGGGGAAAATTGACCAAGCAACGAAATATCTCGACAAAACTTATGAAAAGAAGGAATATTTGTTAGCCAAATAGGAAAAATCTTGGCCAAGTAAGAATGTTTGTTAACCAAATGGGGAAAATATGGTATACGTAACGAAATACCTCGTCCACACTTATGAAAAATAGGAAACTTTGTTAACCAAAGATGAAAAAAGGGTTGACAACAATAGGAAATATTGCATCAAACTTATGAAAATTAGGAAACTTTGTTAACCAAATGTGAAAAATAGTCATCAAATAAAGAAATATTGTGCCTAAATTTATTTAAAAAAAAGTAGGAAACTTTTGTTAACCAAAGGCAACACATATTGACCAAGTAAAGAAATATTTCATCCAAACTTATGAAAAGTAGGAAAATTTGTTAACCAAAGATGAAAAATTTTGACCAAATTTCATCCAAACTTATGAAAAGTAGGAAATTTGTTAACCAAAGATGAAAATTTTTGACCAAATTTCACCAAAACTTATAAAAAGAAGGAACATTTCTTAAATAAATGGGAAAAATATCTCACGTTGTCATTTCACATCCGCAATAGCGTCAGGTCTCCATCCAACCAGCACTGTCTGTTATAAGGTTGACCTTTTCTTAAAACTTATTTCTCTCTTTGGCTGATATTTTTTCACATTAGGCTAACAAATTTTCCTACTTGGCCAATATTTTTCCTATTTGGCTAACAAATTTTTCTAGTTTTCATAAGTGAGGACGAGCTATTTCTCTATTTGGCCGACTTTTTTCACATTTGGGTAACAGATTTTCCTACTTGACCTGGGTTTTTCCCCTTTGGCTAACAAAAGTTTCCAACTTTTCATAAGTTTGGGTGAGATATTTCTGTATTTGGCCTAACTTTTTTTCCCATTTGGCTGACAATGTTCCTACTTTTCATAAGTTTGGTAATCAATTTATAAGTTTAGTTGAACTATTTCTCTCTTTGGACGATATTTTCTTCACATTTGGTTAACAATATTTCCTACTTTTCATATGTATGGCCGAGCTATTTATAAGTTTGACTGCTATATTTTTATATTTTGGTTAACATATTTTCTTATTTGAAAGTTGAAGTGGTTCATAGAAGCTGTAGTTTTGTCCAGCTGTGAAGTGTGGAACTGAGCAGACAAGTTGTAAAACATATATTAGCGTTTGTAATGTGTTTCTGGGGAACGTTGTAGAGTTCCGTAGTTCCGTACAGACACACAGAGAGGTAGTGAACGTGTACATGTCTAATTTGGTACGTGATAACGTTGCTTGTTATGATAGTAGACACTGACATGCCATGTTACATGCATTACCTAAGGCTGAGTCGGGGCAGTGTGTTGTGTTCGTTTGTAATATTTTAATCTGATAACATGCGCTAGCCCCTCGTCGCTGTATAGGTATGTTACCCGATAGCTGTTACGTACAGATACGTCTTCCTCGACTGGCATCGGTGAACACATCTCACATTTTTACCATTTGGTTGACACATTTTTCTACTTTTTAATAGGGCTGGACTAGATATTTCTCTCTTTGGCTGATAATTTTACCATTTGGTTAACAAATTTTCCTACTGTTTATAAGTCTGGACGCTATATTTCTTTCTTTGGTTGATATTTTTCCCCATTTGGCTAACATATTTTCCTACTTGGTCAATATTTTTTTTCCGATTTGGCTAACAAATATTCCCGGTTTTCATAAGTGTGGACGTGATATTTCTGTATTTGGCTGACGTTTTTCACATTTTAGGTAACACATTTTTTCCTACTTGACCTTGGTTTTCCCCCTTTGGCTAACAAAGTTTTCTACTTTTCATATGTTTGGGTGAGATATTTCTGTATTTGGTCTAACGTTTTCCCATTTGGCCGACAATTTTCCTACTTTTTATAAGTTTGGACGAGCTATTTCTCTCTTTGAGTGATATTTTTCACATTTGGTTAACAAGGCTTCCTACTTTTCATAAGTTTGAACGATATATTTCGTTACCTGTTCAATATTATTATTCTTTGACTAATACATTTTCCTAGTTGGTCAATATCTTTCCCGTTTGGTTAACAATTTTCCTACGTTTTATATATTTGATAGAGCTATTTCTGTATTTGGCCGACACTTTTCACATTTGGCTAACATAATTTTCTTACTTGACCTAAGATTGTTCACTTTGGCTAACAAAGTTTCCTACTTTTCATAAGTTTGGGTGAGATATTTCTGTATTTGGCCTAACTTTTTCCCATTTGGCCGACAATTTTCCTACTTTTTATACGTTGGGGCGAGATATTTCTCTCTTTGGGTGATATTTTTCACATTTGGTAACAAAGCTTCCTACTTTTCATAAGTTTGAACGATATATTTCGTTACTTGTTCAATATTATTCCTCTTTGACTAATACATTTTCCTAGTTGGTCAATATCTTTCCCGTTTGGTTAACAATTTTCCTACTTTTTATACGTTTGGATGAGGTATTTCTGTGTTTGGCCGACATTTTTCACATTTGGCTAACAGAATTTTCCTACTTATTGTAGGTTTTTCCACTTTGGTTAACAAAGTATCCTACTTTTCATAAGTTTGGGTGAGATAATTCTGTATTTGGCCTAACTTTTGCCAATTTGGTTGACAATTTTCCTACTTTTCATAAGTTTGGCTGATCTATTTTAAGTTTAGTTGAAATATTTCTCTCTATGGACGATATTTTTTCACATTTGGTTAACAATGTTTCCTACTTTTCATAAGTTTGGCCAAGATATTTATAAGTTTGACCGCTATTTTTCCCCCTTTTGGTTAACATATTTCCTTATTTGAATGTTGAAGTGGTACATAGAAGCTGTAGTTTTGTCTGGCTGTGAAGTGTGGCACTGAGCAGACAAGTTTGAGAACAAATATTGGTCTTGGAAATGGGTTTCTGGGGAACAAAACAAAGACCCGTATAGACACAAGGGGGAGAGAGAGAGATATTAGATTTTGATTTACCGATCTGAAATCGTATGATGTTAGTGTTCGAGCACTTATCTAGCTACGCATCCACTCACCCACCCCTTAACATCTAATTTCACTAAGTCATACCACTACAATCAATAATACAGGTCATCTGTACTTTTAAAAGGTTTTCATTTGTACCCGTATGCTAATAGTGTATATACCACTCACCCTCTACATATCACTAATAACCACTATCCACCCCCTGACAACGAATAACACTATCCCGTACCCACTACAACCACTAATACCGACCATCTTTACTTTTTAAGATTTTCATTTATAACCCGTATGATAATACTGTATATACCACTACGACCCTCTAACTAGCACTAATAACCTCTACCCACTCTTTATCAACGAATGACATCAAGCCATACCCACAGTGACCAATATTACCGGCCACCTTTACATTTTAATGTTTTCATTTTTAACTGTATGATGATGGTGTATAGGCCATTGCATCCCTCAATAGATCACTAATAACTGGTATCCACCGCTTATCACCGAGTTTCACTAAGCCATACCCACAGCAATCGAGTTTCACTAATCCATACCCATCACAACCAATAATACCGGCCATCATTACATTTTAAGGTTTTTCATTTGTAACCGTATGATGATAGTGTATAGGCCAATACATCCCTATACAGATCACTAATAGTCGCTACCCACCCCTTACCAACGAATTTCACTAAGCCATACCCAATACAATCAATAATATGGTCCACCTTTACTTTTTAATGTTTTCATTTGTAACCCGTATGTTGACAGTGTATTGGTCACTAAGACCCTCTACGGATCACTACTAGCCACTACCCACCCCTTAACAATAAATTTCACTAAGCTATACCCGCTAAAATCATTAATATCGGCCATCTTTACTTTTTAAGGTTTTCATTTGTAACCCATATGATGATAGTAAAAACGCCACGGTGATCCTCTACAGACCACTAATAACCACTACCCACCCCTTACCAAGGAATTTCACTAAGCTATATCCGCTGCAATCAATATTATCGGCCATTTTTACTTTTTAAGGTTTTCATTTGTAACCTGTGTGATGAAAGTGTATAGGCCACTACGACACTCTACAAAGCACTAATAGCCGCTACCCGCCCCTCACCAACGAATTTCACTAAGCTATACCGGCTAAAATCAATAATATCGACCATCTGTACATTTTAAGGTTTTCATTTGTAACCCTGTGATGATAGTGTTTAAACCCAAACCGCCTAGCCTCACCCTACGCGCCCACCCCCTCGCTACCACCCCGCACCCCGTCGTTATTTATTTTTATTTTTATTTATTTTATTTTATTTTTTAATAATTAATTAAAATTTTTATACACCCACTCAATAGTTATCTGCCCTTAGAAACATAAAATCTTAGAATTATCGCCCTTAGATATGACCTAGATATCACCCCTTACACCACCCAATTACATGACCGAGGGGGAGTGAAAATCAGCCGAGGTCAAGGTCAATTGCCGGAGGCTCCGGCAAATTCTACCCGAATTGCACATTTATAACTACTAATGGCACGATGCAAGAACACCAAAAGACACGCGGCAGCCAAGATGTGCAGCGTGGGAGCAGACAAGACCGTCAAGAAGACGAACGTGGAGAGCCTGCTTGCGAGCTGCATCAAAGAACCTGAAACTGCAGTCTCTACTGAAGCTACCACGAAGAAGATCGACCACAGCCCACCACAGACAAGCACCAAGACAGCTGAGAAGGAGGAGAAAGACACCAGAGGCAAAAACACCGACTCAAAAACAGTCACATGGGTTGTCAAGCGGATTCAAGTGGACCTATCAGACGAACAAATCACGAAGCAGCTGCAAGAAGAAAATCTCCACCTCAGAATCTTGAAGGCGGAGCGGATCCTAACATTCTCAAAGATACCTACTACGCTGGTGGTGGTGACGACTGAAGACAGCGAGATACCAGGCCAGGTGTCGATCAACACGATAATGCAACAGCCCGATAGGTTTATACCAAGAACCAACCAATGTTCAAGATGCCAGAAGGCCGGCCACAGTCGAACACAATGCCGCAGCAAGACTGAAATATGCCGATACTGCGCCGATCACCACGCCTTCAGGGAGTGTCTGCTGGCCACGCTGGACACGGACTTCCGAGCACCCAACAACAAAAGAAAGTGCGCCAACTGCCTGGGCAAGCAAATAGCAAGATACTTGGGCTGTCCGTACCTTCAAAGACACAGCGGCGTGTTATAAAGTTCGCCATTACCACGAAATCACCACATAAGGAAGCAATGCGGAGGTGCAATAAGCGAGACTTATATATCTTCTTCTTCTTCTTCTTCAGCGTTCCGAGCCATTGAGGTTCTTTGCTGCAAATACAATCCGTCTCCATTCGTCTCTCTGGTGGACCTTCTCTTGCCAGTCGTTGATTCCAAGTGCTTGTAGGTCTGTACATGTATTATCTCTCCACCGCCTTCTTGGTCTACCTCGGGGTCTACGGTCATTTATTTCCTGAGTGTAAGCGAGTTTTATATATATGAGACTTATATATATATAGAATATATAAGTGGAATCTTTCTTATGATTCTTTGTTTGCTTGACATATGTTGGAGCTTCCTATTCACATGTTATCTTTATTTGGACCCCATTACTCGCTCGGCATTATGAGACCCCTCTTTTCGCTATCCCACTATGGATGCTTAGAAATATTGGCGCTAATGAATCCGGGCCTTGAATACTTCAGCTACCAGCTTGCAATAGTTGCAAGTTAGTTGCATATCCTCTACATGATGTTACAGTCATCCCCAACATTTACTGGATGTTTGTGATTTGTAGTAGTAGTAGTAGTAGTAGTAGTAGTAGTAGTAGTAGTAGTAGTAGTAGTAGTAGTAGTAGTAGTAGTAGTAGTAGTAGTAGTAGTAGTAGTAGTTGTTGTTGTTGTTGTTGTTGTTATTGTTGTTGTTGCAGTAGTAGTAGTAGTAGTAGTAGTAGTAGTAGTAGTAGTAGTAGTAGTAGTAGTAGTAGTAGTAGTAGTAGTAGTAGTAGTTATTGTTTTTTGTTGCTGTCATTGTAGTAGTTGTAGTAGTAGTAGTAGTAGTAGTAGTAGTAGTAGTAGTAGTAGTAGTAGTAGTAGTAGTAGTAGTAGTTGTTGTTGTTGTTGTTGCTGTTGTTGTTGTTGTTGTTGTTGTTGTTGTTGTTGTTGTTGTTGTAGTAGTAGTAGTAGTAGTAGTAGTAGTAGTAGTAGTAGTAGTAGTAGTAGTAGTAGTAGTAGTTATTGTTTTTTGTTGTTGTCATTGTAGTAGTAGTGGTGGCAGTAGTAGTAGTAGTATGTAGTAGTAGTAGTAGTAGTAGTAGTAGTAGTAGTAGTAGTAGTAGTAGTAGTAGTAGTAGTAGTAGTAGTAGTAATAGTAGTAGTAGTAGTAGTAGTAGTAGTAGTAGTAGTAGTAGTAGTAGTAGTAGTAGATGTAGTAGTAGTAGTAGTAGTAGTAGTAGTAGTAGTAGTAGTAGTAGTAGTAGTAGTAGTAGTAGTAGTAGCAGTTATTGTTTTTTGTTGTCATTGTAGTAGTAGTGGTGGCAGTAGTAGTAGTAGTAGTAGTAGTAGTAGTAGTAGTAGTAGTAGTAGTAGTAGTAGTAGTAGTAGTAGTAGTAGTAGTAGTAGCAGCAGTAGTAGCAGCAGCAGCAGTAGCAGCAGCAGCAGCAGCAGCAGCAGCAGCAGTAGCAGTAGTAGTAGTAGTAGTAGTAGTAGTAGTAGTAGTAGTAGTAGTAGTAGTAGTAGTAGTAGTAGTAGTAGTAGTAGTAGTAGTAGTAGTAGTAGTAGTAGTAACAAAGCACACACAGAGAGGACTAACGAGTTCTGCTGGTTGAATATAAATGGAGTTTTATTTCAAATTGATGACCACTACAACAATCCCATTACAATTCCATAATCATGGTGACTTCTCTCCTCTAGTCCTAGATGTTTACTGACTGCCCTAACAACAAACTACGTCACGACTTGAGCATCTTTCTTTCCATTCCATCCTGATGCTCAAGCGTGCTGTAGCTTTGCCCACCTATACATTCTGCTACACCTTCCTATGTTTCAGAAAGACTTTTTCCCTTCAAAAGTCTTTACTCCTAATCCCTCTATTCTATACCCTCTCTTTCCTTACTTCCCACAATTCCTCTAATCTGCCCCAAACCAACTCTATTTTAAGTAAATATTCTATTCTGTAACTCTTCTCCCTGTCATATAGTAAACCACTATGAACTTCTTCTTCGTTTCTGACTCACATATTAATTACATATCATCAATAACATTTAAATCTCAACTTTATACAATACATCATAACACATATGGTTACCTTTTTGAAATAAACACTCCTTCTTCTCTTTATAAGCAATCCGCTTAAAATTTCAAACGCTGTACTCTTCTGATACCAACTCCCTATTGTCATCACCAACATTACTTACTAATTCTCTACTTTCAATCAACCTGAGAACACTCGCACATGATAGAAAGACAAGGAATCGGTGCGCACCGGAGATTCAAAGAAGTAGAACTCTTTCTCACAAAAAACCCACACTTAGCTAAATCACATACACCTTTACCCCCCTATGTCATTTGAGACTTTATGTAATAAAGTCTAAAACAATTATCTCTTCTACAGTACCACTTATTATGGTAACAGTTTACGCTGCTATCTACAGTATCAAGTACCAACCATCAAAAATATTATTCACTCCTATATTACAGACAGTACACAATTAACAAGGTCCATCATCCCTCTAGACCTCTTCCAACTTTATACACATCACCTCATAACTAATCTTCTCGTATACCTCACTCAGAATTCTCTCTTAATTTCGCCGAAAATTTCAGCGACCCCTTAATGTCCATTTATTATGGGCATCTCAACTAAAACCTCTACTTATGCCGTTATCAACAGCAACAATATACCACCCCTGAACTCATGTCTGTGACTGCTTGCAACCAACGTTATTCTATTACAGTCCATATATCACGGACCCTCAAAAACCCCATGTCATTTTGTCTCCACAGTGACAATGTTTATTTCTCATTAACACACTTACAACCCTTTACTATTGTACTGCTATCTAATCATTCTTCGGAGTTAAACATGGATTCAATTCATGTTTTGCTAATTGCCTGGCGTAGCACGTTACCCACTTCTTCTTCTATAAGCCAGCAATCTCGTGTCTCTTATGAAAGTCCACCATGGCTCTTCTGACCCCATGGAAACTATGTTCAAAACTTTCCCCTCATTTACCCCACTGCTATATACGTTATTCACATTAATCTTTTCTTCCCCAATATGGCGTCCAATCCATATATCTTCAATTAATGCTCACTTAAATTCCCCATAACCATTTTACTTGTGTAGTAACCCCGTCACTTAAGTATGGCCTATGTTTCCACAACTTAACCTCCCAACGCTGATTATCACAGCAATCTTGCTAGCAGAATATACTCATAAACTTGTTATTCACAAAGATAATGTGTCTCTCTTCTAGTCCTCAGTAGTTTATTACTATTTTCTGGACGAAGGGTCCTAAATAAAGCCCCATGTATTGTCTTTATTCTAGACAAAACCATGTAAATTAAACTTAACTTAACTAATTTCCAACATGTATATATAAACATACAAGACAATTCACTTAAATTATAAGTGAAGCGAAATAAAATCACAACAGGACATCATACCCCCCCCCCCCCCCCCCCAATTTTTTATACATCATTTATGTTTCCCCTCATATCAATTAAAGGTATGAACTCATTCAAAGAAAAACATATATTAAAATAATACAACATACATCCTAATCTATTTTTACCTAATACTACTGGTCTCTTTTACGGACCAGTAGTTTGTACGCAAAAGGCTAAAAACACAATAATCCTATTCTAAAATCAAATAGTAACAATCATTTTACAGAACCAAATCAAGCAAAAATAATATAACATACTATACATATTCTCTTATACTAACCAATGAAATACATATCTATTCCTACAAGTCATGCCTATTCCGTTATTCTTATAACAGATAAAACAAAACAACTCAATGCTAAGCATTAACCTCAAAATATCTCTCTCTCCATATATATATATATATCTGTTACCTACAGACCAATTCTTAACTTAGAACAATATCTGTTCTCTCACAAAAGTCATTAATTAATAAATGACCGTCAATCATTGATTCTCTCCCCTCACAATATTCTATCTTTTACCAGACTAACTCCTAACACATCACAATATCTGGAATATCAGCCTAACCAACCGCTGTAAACTGCAGCTCAAATCACTTCACTTACTACTATTGTGGCGGCTATCCCAGCATACTAGAACTCATCTCTCTACTAAAGGAAACCGTACCTCGACACACTAATTGTTTCCCTTGGATTTGTTCCAAGTATTACTACAACTACTTAATTATTACCGTTAATTACGGTATCTCCACCCTCCTACGTCCAACAAAACTTTGTCTATTTACTATAGACCTCTCACCAATACAACTAATTCTACTTTTAAGTTTCTCGTCTACCCGACGCAATTAATATTTCATTCTCCTGCTTCAGTACTTTCAACATCTCACCACAACTACTCTAAACTATCCTCAAGTCTCTCCCAGCGTTCTTGCACCGCGATGATACTAGTCACACTTATCGGAACACGTTCTCCAACATTCATTTAACTAATCTTATTTACCTCCGAATCTTTCACTCCTCTTCCATTTATCGGGATTCTTACAGAACAGCAACCCACACCACTTATAACTGACAACGGACCTCACTTTCCTCATTTCTCAGTATCAGGCATTCATACTTCAACCTGTCCCTGTCCCTGTCAACAATACTAAACATATTTTATGAAACGTCATTCAGAATGTTAACTCTCTTTCTGTCAACCTGTCATACAACTTCCATAAATTCCGTCCAAGATTACACATTCCAAACAAAAGACATCACACCTTTCTAATCATGTTCTTTCTACCTCTCAATTTTCATATACTCAGTTACTTTATGCTCCACGTTTTATCAACATCACTTATCAGCCACTCTTCGCATATTCACACGGTATTCGTATTTTATGTTTGCTCAGACAGTGATACCCAACCTCGCTCTTATCTCACTACTACTCTCGCATCGCGACGAACACCTGTTTATCTATACTTATACTCACGCACGTACTAAACGCCTCGTACATGCATGCGGTACTTATCACTTGTCATCATCCTATCCATACTCGACGCACATATGTTTGTCTACATTTTTACACCTACAAGAACAACGGATTATCAAACAAACTACTTCAACACTCAACAGGACTTTCACAATTCAACTGTTTTCTTATTTCTACTTTTCTCACTCATACTCTCCTTTTCAAAGGTCATAATCTAAGCATTATCTCCCGCAAACTATATCTCTCTTACACACTAACCAGCACTATCAACGATCTCTCAGAACAAACTTCACTCCGACGAGCCACTAACCTCGTAACTATCATTCTATACTTTTCCACACAACAAGTTTCTCAGATTTAATCAGCTCTTTTTTCTCCGCAAGCCTGACGTAATTGCCTAATCCCCCTCACCAAGAACTCGTATCCTTCAATCATCAACTTCTACATTCTTTTACTCTTAATGTTCTCGCGTTCAACCGGCTATTTTACACACGATACCCAATTTCTCCTCAATCTATATCTCCTCATCAGACACTCTCGGTTCAGTTGTCAACAATACTATACTTATTTCTCAAACTACGAAGCGAAACTATCTCAGACATCATGTCATAGCTCTGAGTCGAACCATCCACTCTAGTACGAGCATTCATACTTATTTTATCTCTCTCTCTACTAATTATGTGCTGAATCTACTCTACTTTAATTACTCCAGTTATACATCACTCAACGTGATCGACTCTCTGTATCTATCCATTCCGAACAAAGGACTATTTTAATTTCTACCTTGTTTACTCTCCCTACACCGCAACCAAACACAAGATATCCTGTATAACGTATCCACGTAGAATATCAGTTGTCGTGACTCTCTTTCCTCAACAACACTATTGCCTATCCTGTACCATGTGATGCTACACCAAAAAAATTCATCTGCCTATTTTAGACAGCTCATATGTATTTGCTCAAACCGCAATTCTTCTCATAATCCAAATAAATGCCATATGTCCTTCGTCACCCAAAGAATTTTAACAGCCATAAAGCGCATCCAAGCCAAATATTTCATTGTCTCTTAATTCATTAGTACGTCTTTTTTCAATTATGTCATCTTCACTATCTGTTGTTAACCTGTTGTTAAAGTACTCAGGTCTTAAGGTCATATATTCTTCTAATTTTCCTAAGTCACTTTCTGTCGTCAAGTAATTTTCTGCTATCTGTTTATTACTATTCTTCTTCTTAAATGCTTTCTTTCTATTTCCTTTATTTTCGTCGGTCTGCTCACTGTTTCCTGTCAACCTTATATAACGTTTATATTTCCCCATCTCATCTTCAGATGACACACTGATAATAGTTCCCTCATCAGATTCATAGTAGTAGTTTACTGCAGACACGTCGATCCTATCCCCATAGTCGGCTTTAGAACGTCTGACTTTCTTTTTACTTTTATTCCTCATGCTCCGGTTCTGTACAACTCCCATATCTTTACCTGAAATATTCTCTCCATAGCCTGAACTCTCACACTTAACATTTCTACACCATTTAGGGATTAATTCTATACCTGAGGAACCTGACATCTCAGTTGTACCTTTATTAACTATCAGACTGTTACTATTTCTTTCCTCAATACTTTTCCTCTTTGGTCTCTTTTCATCTTTGGTTCTCGTCTGTCTATCCTTCTTAATTTCAATTGTGTCTCCCTTTTCTAATTTCAGCTGATGAGTTTTAATAGTTTGCACTTGGTCATTCTTCTCTATATTATCTAGCTGAGTCTGTGTCTCCTTATCTATCATTTTATCTGTTTGCGTCTGTGTCTCTCGGTCTATTTTCTTTATCACTACCGTCGTTTTATTTTCCTGTCTACTAGTCACATTTGCAACCATTTTAGGATTAGTTTGTATTTTATTTACAGGTTCAACTCTGTCTCTTACACCTGAGTTTAGATATTGTCTTTGTCTTTTTTCAAACCATTCGTCACGTCTTTTCCTAGCAGTCTTGCTATGGGATGGCCACTTCCATAACTTATTGGAAAAGTCTCTCTCAGGACCATTCTTGTATCTATAACAGCTATACCAGTCCGACCTTTCACCATTACGTCTGTTCTCACCGTCTTTTACTCTATATACATCAGGCCTTGGTTCGTCATAACCATATTGTCTTCTGTCTTTATTAAGCAATGGCTGTCTCCTGTTATTCTCGCCAATATCCCTTAGTAAGATCTAGTTTAGAGAAGATTTTGGAGGTGGACATATCAAGGATAAGATCTTCGCAGGAAGGAATTGGTTCTGCGTCGATCTTAGTGACATTGTTGAGTTTTCTATAGTCCACACAAAGACGAATTGTAGAGTCTTTTTTCTTGACCAAGACGATTGGAAAGGAGTACTCAGAGGTAGATTTTTGAATGATTCCATTAGCTTCTAAATTAAGAATTTCCTTATTTAGACTTTCTCTATAGCTAAGTGGGATAGAGTACGGCCTGCATTTGATAGGCTTAGAGTCCGAAAGAAGGATGGAGTGCTCGATCCTGTCCGTCCTACCTGGAATGTCAGAAAATATGTCCTTATACTCTGTTATTAGTTCTATTGTCTGTCGTCGTTGCTCGTCTGTCAGTCCCTGTTCTAACCGTATCGAATCCATTGTCGCAGTCTTGTCTACAATAGGAAAAAGTAGTTCCATTCCGTCGTCGTCTACCTGATTCAGTACAGTGGTGGTGCTAAGTGCGTTTTCTGTATGCTCGCTAGGTGTATGCATATTGTCGGCTTTGCCAGTCTCGCTAACTAGTGTAGTTGCGTTGTGTATGTCTGTCGTCTCATCCATAGGTGTGGGTGCACTGTGTTCGTCTGTCTCTAATTCTGTCTCTTGTCGTGAAAAGTAGGGTTTCAACATGTTGATATGAAATATCTTTAAGTGTCCGTTTATCGATATTTCATAATCGACATCTGAAAGTCTTTGTATCACCTTGAAAGGTCCTTGCCATGAAGTTGTCATATTATTACGTTTGTCAGGCAGTAATAGCAATACATCTTGACCAGGTTCAAGAATCATGGGTCTAGCACTGTTGTCGGGATTGTGATTGAGGATATCTGCATTGTTTACTGGAGTGAGTTTATTCTTCTCCTCCCACGCAGATATTTCTTCATCTGTGCAGTGTCTTAGCTGGGGTAGACACCCAAGAATTAACTCAGTACAAGGGTTGTCTAGTATTGCACATGTAAAGGTACCAGAAAGGAACGGGGTGTTTATACGGGCTCTTGCCAGAGGATAGGTTTCTATATTACCAGAAAAAGTACGGCATTTTACAGAGTCACCAGTATAATCTTTTGGATCAACCAGTTCCTTTTTTACCCCAATAATAGAGCTACCACTATCAAGCAAACATCGGCATGGCTTATCATTGACCAATGCAGTGTGAAACATCAAATTGACTCTGGAGGCTACAGCTGCGTTTGCATTCTCAAAGGAGGATGTTACAAAGTGACCACATTCTAATTTTCCGTCTGCATGAAATTGGTGACATCGCTCACAATTGTCAAAGCATAAAATATCGTTTACACAACAAACATCTTCAGATTGGTTAAAAGGTAATTCATTATTGACTTCACACTTAGTCTCACTTCCACTATCAGAAGATGTATCAATCAAAATTGCGGCCTAGGCACTTATTAGAATAATGGCCGTAGCTAGAACAGAAGAAGCATTTGACTGCACGCCTGTATGCAGTTCTCTTGTTTTGTTGTTTCTTAATGACCATCTCAAGATGTGTCGGATAGTTTGGTGATTTATCGCACATATAATAAGTATCATGAAAAAGTTGGCAATATACACATTTTGACACTTTCTGATCTTTCTTGTCGACTCTCTGAAATGGTTTTTTACTGCTACGATAGCTTTTTGGTTGGTCCTTAACAAAAGAGACTATTTCAGAGTCGATATTAGATGTTTTAAAAATATCCCTATTTGAGGAAAAATATGCTGATCCTTTCTTTTCAAATTGTTCTATGGTTTCTAAGTCTGACTGCTGAAGGAATTTAGCGAAAGGAGATGGTATTGTGGATATGACTTTATCCATAGCTATTAAATTTTTAAGTTTTTCAAAGTCCTTTCCTATATTTGCTGCGTTAAGCCATCTATTTAGTACGCTTTGGACATTCGAGACATAATCAATGAAAGTCTCACTTGGTTTCGGTTTTAAATTTGAAAATTGCACTTGATACCCAGGGGCATCAAGTAAGAAATGTTGCATTATCCTATCGTGGATGTATTGATAGTTAGATCTAAGATCAGTTGGTATAGATTCTATAACTTTAAGGGGCTCACCACTGAGGTTCTTCATGTAAATCATGGCCCACATATCTATTGGTACTTGGTGGTATTTCAGCTGATATTCTACATTTTCTGTCCAAGCTGATATGGAATCTTCTTTACAGAATGGCTTAATAATGTTTTTGTACTTATTAAATTTATTTTCTTCTTGCTGACTCTTTAGTTTTGTAATGGAAATGTCTAAGTGTGAGTCTACTTCCATACCTTTCATCTTTAACTGTGTCTCTGATTCAGTCTGTATTTGTTTTTCTTTAACTCTTGCCATTTCATCTATCTCTCTTTGCTTCAACTCTAGGTCTTTTTGTTTTAATTCTTTCTCCTGATCTAATTGTTTTTGCTTTAATTCTACTTCTTTTTGTTTAATCTCCTTATCATGTTCTAATTGTTTCTGTTTAGTTTCTTCAGCTAGTTGTGCCTCTTTGTGTTTTATTTCTAATTCCTTCTGTTTAGTTATTTCAGCTAGTTCTACAATCTCTTTCTGATGTTGTCTTTCTCGTGCACGTTCATCTCTCTCAGCATCTTTTGCTTCCTTAAATTTTTTATCAGCATATTGCTCTAATTCCTTTCCTGTGTACTCTAACTCTTTGCCTGCTTTTATGAAATCAGCTAAAGTTGCCATGTTGTTGGGTACTTAGCTAGTATTGACAGGCAATTAATTATTTACTTTGGTTTATTAGATATGTTATGTTTTTAAATCTCTGTGTATAACAATACACCCTTAGGTTGACCTTGAAAAATAGATCACAAAAAATGTACTAATAGATCACACCCTGAAAAAGAGATGCATTATTAATCATATTGCATTGAAAATAGTTTGGGTATACTCATCTTAACATTCCAGAGAATCAGGTACAATCGTTCGGCACCTCAGGTCTAATCGTTCGGTACTTCGACAAACAGCGTGAGTTATACTCATACACAGCTCTTGTTACATCTGGTTTACAAGAGCATCAACAATTAACATTTTGTAAACGACATATGACTTTAGACAATTTGGTACAATCACATGCCCCCGGACAAAACAATGTGGTATAATTAATAATAAATGTCAATGTCCTGTCGTGTTCTAACGTCTTCTGCCTTCCCTAACTATGTCGTTTAATTTATGGGAGTGATGTGCAGACTGAGTCTTATTTGCATAGCAAAAGTAGTGCCATCGTGACGATAATAAATAGAAACAATCTTCAAGTAAATAAATAAATGCTTTGAAATAAATATAAAAGTAATAATAATGTTTAAATAAATAAATATATTTAATAAATAACTCGTATAAACAAATAATATGTAATATAAGCCATAGATTTAGGCGAGCAGCCGCTTGGCGATTTGTAAACAATCGTTCGCTGAATGCAAATGGCGTAGGGCAGCTGTTTGTCAGTCGCGATACGTCATAGGCGCAGCGCTATTTTTAGATTGGAAAAATCAATACTGTCGCCGGCTCATTATTGTGTATTGCTCCGCCGTAAATCATTTTTGACAAATATTCATAAATAAATAAGTAATTATAGAAATAAATGATACAAAACAATAATAATAATACTTACAAATCAGAAGAAAACATGTTCATAAGCACAAAATATTCTAATAAGCATAAATAAGCATAACTTGGTCACGATGGGCACAGCTCGCACTTTGTTCTGTCTGCACACGCCATTGTCACTAACATAAACTAAACCCTGTGATTATCTAGCCGTAATACTATTTTAGAGCCGTGGGTGAGTGTTTTAGCTTGAACAATTGTCCAAGCTAGACTTCTGACACCACTTTATCCTTGCCTGTCAGCAACCAATGCTTCAGGCATCACGGGATAACTTCTCTCGCACCACACAAAAGATTTGTCAGTCGTACGAGAGGTATTGATTATACATTTTATTTGCCACAGGCTCTTTACATTACATCAATGCACAAAAACGGTCGCTAATAAATCACACATGAATACACCACAGAATTGCCAATCACTAGTCGTTTCTAACCCTACTGCTAATTCTATCTACTGGCTAAAGAATACGCATCGACGCTAAGCGATGCGCTCACTACAAAGTCTGTCCCCTGTCTGAGGAAATCTCCGCGTGCTGATTACATGGTACGCGGAGTGACCTTGTACGTACTTCGGCTTCTGCGTGCTGCATGACTCAGCACGCTTGGAGTCGTGGTCTCTCTTGAGTCTAGTTCTCTGTATCTGTCACGCAGGCGTGATTACGCCGTTACCAGAGTGCTTACTCTCTGGTTGACACCTCCGTGTCTCATGAGAGAACTGTTTGATAGTTCCCCTTTTCTATTTACCACCTACACCTACCCTGCCCTTATGTAGGGGCACTGGGTTACCTCTATTCTACTTGTGGTAGACCACTCATTCAGGGTGGTCTTCCCTGAGTCTGCCCCGGAGGTAGACCACTCATTCAGGGTGGTCTTCCCTGAGTCTTTGACATTTTACAACTAATGGAAACAAGAAGACAGAACAAAAATAATCCTGCCAAATATGAAGAAATTCACAGAAAGGTGAGAACCTTATGTAAGGAGGCAAAAGAAACATGGCTTGAGAAAAATTGCAGAGAAATTGAAAAACAACACAACAGTAACAATGCGAAACTAATGCACAAAAGAATTCAGGAGCTTACTAATCAAAGAACACGTACATCAGCAGGCTGCCTAAAGACAAAAGATGGAAGAGTCATAATAGAAAAAGATCAGATATTACATGAATG
The DNA here is from genome assembly GCA_963921405.1 of Cepaea hortensis. Classification (NCBI taxonomy): domain Eukaryota; kingdom Metazoa; phylum Mollusca; class Gastropoda; order Stylommatophora; family Helicidae; genus Cepaea; species Cepaea hortensis. The sequence goes on from OY992896.1 coordinate 45,783,868, forward strand.
GTCAGATTACGTGAAAACCCTGTATGACGATAACAGGGACGAACAGTATGATGTTCAAAATAATAATGATGGACCAGCAATTTTGAAGATGGAGGTTCAGAATGCTCTTAACCATATGAAATCTGGAAGGACCCCCGGTTCAGACAGCGTCACAACAGAAATGATTAATGCTTTAGAAGAATATGGAATAGATCAAGTTACCAGTCTGCTTAATACAATATATGATACTGGAAATATACCTCAGGAGTTATGTAATTCTGTATTTATTGCAATCCCAAAGAAATCAGGAGCCTTGGAATGTGATCAACATCGAACAATTAGTATAATGAGTCACATCACGAAGATTTTGCTAAGAATTATCATGCAAAGAGTTAGGAGGAAAATACAACCTGAAATAGGAGAAGAACAATGTGGGTTTGTGGAAGGCAAGGGTACAGTAAATGCTGTGTATATACTGAGAAACATAATCGAACGTTCTATAGAAGTAAACAAAGATCTACACCTTTGCTTTATTGACTACACAAAGGCTTTTGATAAAGTGAGACATGTCAACATGATAAGGATGCTTGAAGATCTACAAATTGATGGAAAAGATCTTAGACTTGTAAAAAACATATATTGGAAACAACAAGCTGCCATAAGAGTTGATAATGAAGTAAGCCAATATCAGCCTATTAAAAGGGGTGTGAGACAGGGATGTGTAATGTCTCCAGATCTGTTTTCCCTGTACAGTGAAAGTATTTTCAGAAATATTGAAGATATGGAAGGAATCAACATTGGGGGACGATGCATCAATAACATTAGATATGCAGATGATACAGTCTTGATTGCAGACAATGAACAGGACTTGCAAAATTTAGTAGATGCGATTGTTACACACAGTGAACAACTAGGGTTAGAATTAAATTGTAAAAAGACACAGATTATGGTCGTCACTAGGAAGGACGAAATACCACAATGTAATATACAAGTAAATGGGAATATTCTTCAACAAGTGAGCAGGTACAATTATCTCGGAACAGTAATAACATCTGATGGGAGATGCCTTGAAGAGATTAGAACAAGAATCGCCATGGCAAAAGTAGCCTTTAGCAAGATGAAAAACATATTGACCAATAAAAAGATGTCAATTGAAACGAGAAAAAGAGTGTTGAGATGCTACATTGAACCTGTACTTTTGTATGGATGTGAAGCGTGGACAATGAGCAGTCAGGCTGAAAAACATCTGATGGCTGTAGAGATGTGGTTTCTGAGGAAAATGCAAAGAATACCATGGACAGCCAGAAAGACCAATGAACAAGTCCTTCAAGAAACAAATGAAGATCGTAAATTGATTAGAGAAATTAGACGTAGACAGTCCAAATTTTTTGGGCATGTTATGAGAAGAAATGGATTGGAGAATTTGGTGACAACTGGTAAGATCGAGGGGAACAGACCAAGGGGAAGACCTAGAAGCAAGTACCTGGATGGCTTGGCCTTGTGGCATGGTCGACACAGAAACACGGAGCTGATCCACGACTCTAGTGATCGAGTGAGATGGCAGAACATGACCGCCCACGCTTACCGGCATGGCACATGATGGATGGAGTAACTAGATCTACTGCACAGATGCAAGATCGAATCGATCAAACAGAGGCTTTACAACGAGTAAGTCCAGTTGTAACATCTCCTGAGACAACTAGGGAGACGTTTATAACATCTCAGAAAGCCGATCGGTCTCTGCAAAAGTATTTTAAACTTGTAGGCCAAAAGCCAAGAGTAGCAAAGAATGCTCAATGGTACTTTGCTCTGAAGAACGGAATTCTAACACGGTATTACACCAAAGGTTCCAGCACTTAACAACAAACAGTGCTACCGTTAGAAAACCGCAAGCAAGCATTGAATCTAGCTCATGACATACCCTTTGCAGGACACATGGCGTATGCTAAAACTAGAGCAAGGTTACTTACTCAATTTTATTGGCCAAAGTTTTGCAGCGATACCAAACAGTGTTGCAGATCATGTGACATCTGTCAAAAGCTTGTCAAAAAGGGTAAACACCCCCAAGCTGAATTGCAAGTTACTGATTTGGCTAGTAGACCGTTTGAAAAGATCTCGGTCGATATAGTTGGTCCTCTGAACCATATAACATCTAAAGGTAATAGATACATTGTAACACTCATTGATCTATGTACTCGTTGGCCAGAAGCTGTTCCAATGAAGAACATAACTTCCAAAGACATCATGGAAGTGTTCTCATATTTTTGCGAGGGTAGGATTCCCTGATACCATCCTTTCAGATCGGGGTAGCCAGTTTATTTCCTCGGCTACACAAGCCTTTGTAGCAGAATGTATTAGTTAGGTGTGCAAAGCTACAGCACGCTTGAGCATCAGGATGGGATGAGGAGAGAGATGCTCAAGTCGTGACGTAGTTTGTTGTTAGGGCGGTCAGTAAACATCTAGGACTAGAAGAGAGAAGTCACCCTGATTATGGAATTGTAACAAGAATCTTGTAGTGGTCATCAATATGAAATAAACTCCATTTATATTCAACCAACAGAGCTCGTTAGTCCTTTCTGAGTGTGCTTTGTTATAAAGGACGAAATGGTGCCCACGAACCAGGATTCTTAGTTGGATTGTCGCGGAATCTCAAACCACTGTCTACGTTGACACATCGAAGTAACACGTCGAAGTAGCTCCAAAATTTTGAAGATCTTGTTCTGCTCATATCAATTGCCCGGAGACAGGATTACGGCACAGTTCTATACTCATATTGAACGTAAAACGAGTTTGATAATTGGCCACTACGTCGTCTGTGAGAGTTACAGCAGCCAAAAGCCCGGCTAGGGGTGGTTGTCTGTAAGTATTCTTCAGTGAATCTCGCTGTACGGACCTGCTATCAAGAATCCTAGCTGTACAGGCAGTTGTTGTCAAGAGAGCTATGAAAACCAGCTTGCCATAGCGGGTTGCGGTGCGATTGTCAACATCCTACTGAGCGAAATAATAACCAGCACGTTTTCTCGGGCTCCTGCGAAACAAGAGGCTCAAGAAGAAGAAACTTGAAGGCAATTCCAGTAGAGACGTTATACACATCTACTCTGCATCAAGATCGCTTGGAGCGAACTGAAAGCCGTTAAATCGTGACCTTGAGAGTCTGAGGAAACAAGTCAATCGCTCATTTGAAGGATACGAAGGAATGAGAAGGTCATCAACAGAGGCGATATCGTTAGGGAACTCTCGGAAGTGGGAGGGGCAGACTGGGCTGCCGACCTACTGAAGAGGGGACCCAAATTATCGCTTTAGTGAGTTCTCAAGACGTCGCTTTGATGTGCCCTGTTCGGGGTGAAAAGAAGCCAGAAATCTGGTAGGGGCTCAACCAGGGGCTGAAGTTACTGAGGCGTCCGAAGAAGAAACTCCCTGAAGTACGTGATCGGTTGGAGGAGCATTTCAACTAACACAGACTCCTATCGTTTGAGTTCTATCTGACCAGAAAACTTTCAGCGAACATAGAGGAATCCGTCTGTCTTGGATCGGGAGCAGAGCTAGTGGTAATTAGTAAACCTTAATTATCATTTTTAGATACTATTGACTGCTTGAACAATTCTTATTGTGTAAAGTAAATACGATCATATCTTTAAATTAGCTGGTTACAAATGTAAATTTGATTTTATTAGTGTATACAGAAATATTTCAGCATGACAGAACAAGATTCATTGGCACAAGTTTTGACGGGGGTAGGAACGACAACAGGCAGACCCAACACAGCACAGTAGAGAAACATACATTATTTCAGCAAAGCTCAGGACGAGTTTTTTTTTCAGGTACCAAGGAATTTACAGAGGAAGGAGTAGGCATATGTGTATAATTATTTGTTTTAAGATAGAATTGAAGAATTGAAAACCTGATGCATTTTTTAAAAAAGATTTGGCTTTGAGTAACCTGTTGCAGAGTATGTGCTAACGATAGGAAAGCTGCCTACGTATTGAAAACAACAAGGCTTTATATCATAAAGGCGTGGTGAGCTACTATGGGGGTCTTTTATAGGAAGTTAGGACGTGTGACAGAGTTGATGGATGGCTTAAAAATGGACGTAGATAGAATTTCGTCTATGATAGAATTGATAAAAAGACAGACGCCTGAACGAACGGAGCACGAGACAGGTAGGAGATATTATGGTATAGACAAGCCCAATAGATGGCAGACGGTCAATAGGAATGATAACCGGTGTGGTTACAATTCTAAAGTTGTCAACCATATACATATGAAAGTAGATAAGAGTAAGACACAGAAACATATAGGAATTAGTAATGGTCAGAAAAGGAAACGGTGGTCTTGGCCTTCAAAGAGTGAAAACGCAAAAGCCTTGCGAGAGAACTGGTTTCAAATCAGACAGTTGCGATATTCGGTGGCAAAGCTGAATAACAGAGAAGGAAACACAGATAAGATTTTGGGTAGTCAAGAGGTATCTTCAGTCTTTTGTGTAAAACAAGAAAGAGAGACACAGACGCAACCAGGCAATAGTGTGGATAAGAGTACTCAAACGTCGATTAATAAAGTGACAAAGAGTGGTACAGTGGTTGAACAACCCAGGACAGAAGACATGCAGACAAGCACCAAAGATGTTAAAAGACAGGTGAGGAAAACTATTAAGGAAAGGAATAGTATGATTGTTAATGGAGGTACTGCTATGTCAAGTTCCTCAGGTATAGGCATTAAATTAATCCTTAAATGGTGTAGAAATATTAGGTGTGAGAGTTCAGGTTACGGAGAAGATATTTCTACCGCCGCATATTATAGTAAATACCGTGATGCTGAAACAACTATAGATACTGATGATTCGGAGAATGAGAGAATTGCACTACGAGCAGATCCTGACTCGACGCGTATTGTTTCCTCATACGGTAGGCTTGCTGGTGGACGGACGGACAGAGTTTTGGTTGGTGACTCTTTAGAACTAGATACCAGTTTATATGACAGGAAAGTAGGGAAGGCTAAGAGACGAATACCAAGAGAGAGAGAGAAAGATACTTCCAAAAAGAAAGATGTTTGCCTAGTAGAAAGTGGAACACAAAAACAGCAAACAGCTGAAGCCTCGCTGGAAAAAGCTAGAAGTCTCATGAAATCGGTAAGACCATGGTTGTATTTAAATAACCGATACGAGCAGGTTTGAGCAAATACATATGAGCTGTCTAAAATAGGCGGACGAATTTTTTTGGTGTAGCATCACATGATACAAGGTAGGCAATAGTGTTGTTGAGGATAGAGAGTTACGGCAAATGATATTCTACGTGGATACGCAATACGGGATATCTTGTGTTTAGTTGCGATGTAGGGAGAGTAAACAAGGTAGAAATTAAAATAGTCCTTTGTCCGGAATGGATAGATACAGAGAGTTAATCACGTTGAGTGATGTATAACTGGAGTGATTAAAGTAGAGTAGATTCAGCACAGAATTAGTAGAGAGATAAACTAAGTATGAATGCTCGTACTAGAGTGGATGGTTCAACTCAGAGCTATGACATGATGTTTGAGATAGTTTCGCTTGGTAGTTTGAGAAGTAAGTATAGTATTGTTGACAGCTGAACCGAGAGTGTCTGATGAGGAGATATAGATTGAGGAGAAATTGAGTATCATGTGTAAAATAGTCAGTTGAGCGCGAGAGTATTAAGAGTAAAAGACTGTAGAAGTTGATGCTTGAAGGATACGAGTTCTTGGTGAGGGGGATTAGGCAATTGAGGAGAAAGAAGAGCTGATTAAATCTGAGAAAGTTGTTGTGTGGAGAAGTATAGAATGATAGTTACGAGTTTAGCGGAATGAGGTTTGTTTTGAGAGATCGTTGATAGTGCTGGTTAGTGTGTAAAAGAGATATAGTTTGCGAGAGATAATATATAGATTCTGACCTTTGAAAAGGAGAGTATGAGTGAGAAAAGTAGAAATAAGAAAACAGTTGAATTGTGAAAGTCCTGTTGAGTGTTGAAGTAGTTAGTCTGATAATCCGTTGTTCTTGTAGGTGTAAAAATGTAGACAAACATATGTGAGTCGAGTATGGATAGGATGATGACAAGTGATAAGTACCGCATGCATGTACGAGGCGTTTAGTACGTGCGTGAGTATAAGTATAAATAAACAGGTGTTCGTCGCGATGCGAGAGTAGTCGTGAGATAAGAGCGAGGTTGGGTATCACTGTCTGAGCAAACATAAAATACGAATACCGTGTGAAAATGCCAAGAGTGGCTGATAAGTGATGTTGATAAAACGTGGAGCATAAAGTAACTGAGTATATGAAAATTGAGAGATAGAAAGAACATGATTAGAAAGGTGTGATGTCTTTTGTTTGGAATGTGTGATCTTGGACGGAATTTATGACAGATTGACAGAAAGAGAGTTAACATTCTGAATGACGTTTCATAAAATATGTTTAGTATTGTTGAAAGGGACAGGTTGAAGTATGAATGCCTGATACTGAGAAATGAGGAAAGTGAGGTCCGTTGTCAGTTATAAGTGGTGTGAGTTGCTGTTCTGTAAGAATCCCGATAAATAGGAAGAGGAGTGAAAGATACGGAGATAAACAAGATTAATGAATGTTGGAGAGCATGAGAACGTGTTCCGATAAGTGTGACTAGTATCATCGCGGTGCAAGAACGCTAGGAGAGACTTGAGGATAGCTTAGAGTTGTTGTGGTGAGATGTTGAAAGTACTGATGCAGGAGAATGAAATATTACTTGCGTCGGATAGACGAGAAACTTAAAAGTAGAATTAGTTGTATTGGTGAGAGGTCTATAGTAAATAGACAAAGTTTTGTTGGACGTAGGAGGATGGAGATACCGTAGATAACGGTAATAATGATTAAGTAGTTGTAGTAATACTTGGAACAAATCCAAGGGAAACAATTAGTGTGTCGAGGTACGGTTTCCTTTAGTAGAGAAATGAGTTGTAGTATGCTGGGCTAGCCGCCACAATAGTAGTAAGTGAAGTGATTATAGCTGCAGTTTACAGCGGTTGGTTAGGGTAATATTCCAGATATTGTGATGTGTTAGGAGTTAGTCTGGTAAAAGGTAGAATATTGTGAGGGGAGAGAATCAATGATTGACGGTCATTTATAATTAATGACTTTTTGTTGAGAGAACAAATATTGTTCTAAGTTAGGAATTAGGTCTGTAGGTCACATATATATTTTTTTGGGATTAATGCAGGTTAATTGGCCTAGCATTGAGCGTTTTTATTACAGTTAGAAGAGTGGCCGTTGTAATGAATAGGTATGTATTACATTGGTTCGTAGAAGAGACCAATCTTGCTGGGTTACGTTAAGTAGTTAATTCTGTGTGAATTATTGTTTTGATAAAGGATGGGGATAACCTTCTCTTTAGCGAGAAGTCAGTTGTTTTTATTGAATTTGAGATTTCAATGCAGCATATATGGTATGTTATATTATTTTTGCTTGATTGTTACTATTTGATTTTAGAATAGGATTATTGTGTTTTTAGCCTTTTGCGTACAAACTACTGGTCCGTAAAAGAGACCAGTAGTATTAGGTAACAATAGATTAGGATGTATGTTGTATTATTTTAATATATGTTTTTCTTTGAATGAGTTAATACCTTTAATTGATATGAGGGGAAACATAAATGATGTTATAAAAACTTGGGGGGGGGGGGGGGTATGATATCCTGTTGTGATTTTATTTCGCTTCACTCATAAGTTACGTGAATTGTCTTGTATGTTTATATATATGTTGGAAATTAATTAAGTTAAGTCTAATTTACATGGTTTTGTCTAGAATAAAGACAATACATGGGGCTTTGTTTAGGACCCTTCGTTCAGAAAGTGGTTAATAAACTGCTGTGGACTAGAGGAGAGACACGTTCTCCTTGTGAATAACAAGTTTATGTATATTCTGCTGGCAAGATTGCTGTGATGGTCGGCGTTGGAAGGTTAAGTTGTGGAAACATAGGCCATACTTAAGTGACGGGGTTACTACACAAGTAAAATGGTTATCGGGAATTTAAGTGAGCATTAATTGAAGATATATGGATTGGACGCCATATTGGGGAAGAAAAGATTAAAGTGAATAACGTATATAGCAGTGGGGTAAATGAGGGGAAAGTTTAGAACATAGTTTCCATGGGGTCAGAAGAGCCATGGTGTACTTTCATAAGAGACACGAGATTGCTGGCTTATAGAAGAAGAAGTGGGTAACGTGCTACGCCAGGCAATTAGCAAAACATGAATTGAATCCATGTTTGATTCCGAAGAATGATTAGATACGGTGGATAGCAGTATAATAGTAAAGGGTTGTAAGTGTGTTAATGAGAAATGAACATTGTCAATGTGGAGACAAAATGACATGGGGTTTTTGAGGGTCCGTGATATATGGACTGTAATAGAATAACGTTGATTGGAAGCAGTCACAGACATGAGTATAGTGTTGCTGTTGATAACAGCATAAGTAGAGGTTTTAGTAGATATGGCCATAATAAAGGGACATTAAGGGGTCGCTGAAATCTTCGGCGAGATTAAGAGAGAATTCTGAGTGAGGTATGAGAGAAGATTAGTTATGTGTATAAAGTTGGAAGAGGTCTAGAGAGATGATGGACCTTGTTAATTGTGTACTGTCTGTAGTATATAGACATTTGGGAGTGAATAATATTTTTGATGGTTGGTACTTGATGCTGTAGATAGCAGCGTAAACTGTTACCATAATAAGTGGTACTGTAGAAGAGATAATTGTTTTAGACTTTATTACATAAAGTCTCAAACGACATAGGGGGGTAAAGGTGTGTGTGATTTAGCTAAGTGTGGTTTTTTTGAGAAAGAGTTCTACTTCTTTGAATCTCCGGTGCGCACCGATTCCTTGTCTTTCTATCATGTGCGAGTGTTCTCAGGTTGATTGAAAGTAGAGAATTAGTAAGTAATTTTGGTGATAACAATAGGGAGTTGGTATCAGAAGAGTACAGCGTTTGAAATTGTTACTGAAGAGAAGGAGTGTTTATTTTCAAAAGGTAACCATATGTGTTATGATGTATTGTATAAAGTTGAGGTTTAAATGTAATTAATATGTGTTATGTTATGAAGAGTCAGAAACGAACAAGAAATGCATAGTGGTTTACTATATGGCAGGGGAAAGAGTTACGAATAGATAGTTGGTTTGGGGAAGATTAGAGGGGTTGTGAGAGGTAAGGAAAGAGAGGGTATAGAATAGAGGGATTGGGAGTAAAGACTTTTTGAAGGGAAAAAGTCTTTTGAAAACATAGGAAGGTGTAGCAGAATGTATTAGTTAGGTGTGCAAAGCTGCAGCACGCTTGAGCATCAGGATGGTATGAGGAGAGAGATGCTCAAGTCGTGACGTAGTTTGTTGTTTGGGCGGTCAGTAAACATCTAGGACTAGAAGAGAGAAGTCACCCTGATTATGGAATTGTAACAAGAATCTTGTAGTGGTCATCAATATGAAATAAACTCCATTTATATTCAACCAACAGAGCTCGTTAGTCCTTTCTGAGTGTGCTTTGTTATACCTTTACCAAAATGTTGGGTGTTAAACAATGCTTCAACAGTCCATACCACCAACATTCGACCGGTATAGTAGAAAAGATTAATGGCGATATGAAACATATGCTCTCTAAGGTAACCCAAGAACATCCTGAAGATTGGGATACTTATCTGCCTGCAATTTTGTTTGCATATAGGGAAGTGCCCCATTCCAGCACTGGGTTCTCACCATTCGAAATGTTATATGGTGCACAACCACGCGGCCCATTATCTCTGTATGAATCTATGTTGACTGAAAGTACAGCTTTATCTATACCCATTTCACCATATGAACATGTAACATCATTGCGTGATAGAATTATGAAATCATGTATCTTAGCTAAAGAAGCTCTCCAAAAATCAGGAGCTATTTACCGACAATATGCTAACAGAGGAAATAGAACTATTACACTGACGCCAGGACAGGACGTTCTTCTTCTTTTGCCAAGTGATAGACATCTCCTAACTGACTCATGGCAAGGACCGTTCAAAGTGCTACGACAAATTTCGACGGTAGACTACGAAATTGCAGTTAGGGACAAACATAAAATTTTCCATATTAACATGCTCAAACCATATCACCACAGGCAATACGAACAAGTAGAGACTGCAGCAAGCACCTCCATAGTGGACCAGATGGACGACAACGACACTGACGAAATACCGACACCAGTTCTTGACACGACGACCAACTTACAGGGCATTAAGGTAAATGCTAAACTGACGCAAACACAGACTGACAGTTGCAGACAACTGATACAAGAATACAGGACGATCTTTTCTGACAGCCCAGGACAGACAGATTTAGTGCAACACCAAATCATCTTGACATCTGACGTTCCTATTAAGTGTAGACCATATTCCATCCCTATACACTATAAAGAAAAACTTCATCAAGAAATCATTGATTTAGAAGCAAATCATATCATTCGACGTTCACAATCTCATTTCTGTTCACCAATAGTGTTAGTACGCAAAAAGGACAACACTATTAGACTTTGTGTGGACTATCGTAAACTCAACAGCATTGCACAGTTGGATTTAGAACCGATGAGCAACTGTGAAGACATCTTGACTGAACTATCTGACTCACGTTATTTTACTAAACTTGACATGACAAAAGGCTACTGGCAGATAGCTGTACATCCTGATAGTATACATCTAACTGCATTTGCCTCACCGTGGGGTTTATACGAATGGTGTAAACTACCTTTCGGATTAGTCAATGCACCAGTTACCTTCGTCAGAATGACAAGAATTCTTTTGACAGACATTGCTAACATAATTTGGTACATGGACGACATTTGCATACACACAAAGGACATGACAGAGCACATAACATCACTACAGCAGACATTTGACAGGATTAGACATCATGGACAGACTGTAAAACCGTCCAAAGTTGATATAGCCTTTCAGGAAATTTCATTTTTGGGCTATAAGATCTCAAATGGCTTTATATCTACTGACGATAACATCATGTCCAGAATTTTGAAATTGTCGCTTCCGACAACTAAGAAACAGTTGCGAAGTGTGCTAGGTCTTTTAAACTATTATAGACAGTTTATTCCTCATTTTGCTGAATTGACCAAATGTTTCACTGATCTATTAACAAATAAACATCCCAACGTGATTGTAAACAGTGAATATTTAAGGCCAGCATTTACGAAAATTCTTTCATATTTTTCTAAATCACCTATTCTGAAATTGCCAAATTTGAATATTACTTTTAGATTAAGATGTGATGCGAACTCCGTAGCCATTGGAGGTGTGCTTCTCCAAGAACACGACCAGATCTTGTACCCAGTATACTACGTCTCTCGAAAACTGAACACCAGCGAACGAAATTACAGTACACCGGAACTCGAGGCTCTTGCCATGGTATTTTCGGTACGTAAACCTTCTAGATTTTTGTTAGGCAAACATTTCATTATTGAAACAGATAATAGTCCGCTGACAATTGTTACCAGAGGAACGCCAAGTAACAGCAAGGTGGCAAAATGGTCCCTTCTTCTGCAGGACTATAGCTATGAGATTAACCATATAAAGGGTTCACAAAACTGTCTTGCAGATCTCTTGTCGAGATGTCCATACGACGAACCTAATACCCAGTCGACACCAGAGCACAGTGCAGAGGGTGTATAAAACTGCAACGTAGATAGTGCTCAGTACCACAGCCAATTGTGACAATGTGTCAGTAACGCTGTGTACACCAATGTGATGGGGTAGATTATATCTCCCAATGTATATAACTTATGTACATATTGTCATTCTTATTATTATCATGCGAATGAATGCGTGTATAATTGTGAGATATGTGAAAGAATGAAATCAGTATTATGTAAACCAATGTGTTGTATAACTGTGAGATATGAGAAAGAATGTAATTATTATTGTAAATACATAAATATTGTAACAACCGGACACTACAGAGAAGTGTCACTGGACAACACTACAAGATCCAGGAATTTACCAAGCCACTACAACGTGAGGTAATCCTGAAGGTATCCAGACCGAGTTGTCCAAGACGTTTTAACAAGTTACGAAAGATGACTGCGACAGTACAATCCGAGCAGAAGGCGGAAGAGACGATCCAACAGCTGATAGTAACAACTACTACTCCGTTTATATAAGATCCATCCAGAACGGACCAACGTTGTATGAATGACACCACAACACATGTAATAGTACAGCTGTATACTTCCGATTTTTTGCATAGTAATATTAAAAGTTATCAGACTACGCTAAAAAGTCTATAAATGTATGACAATTGTATTACAATGTGATTTAAAATATTTCAATATACGGAATTGTATATGTCGATTTTTATAAGATGTAATCTCAGCATCGTAACTTGATTGCTTCTTTACAAACGTGACTTTTTGTACACATTTGTTAATAAGGATCAAATTATGACACTAAGAAATAAATTTACAGTGGTAATTTATGTCTTGTAAACGACGATAAATTATTGTTCCTAAATTTTTTGTATAATAACAAGGGGACATTACTCTAAATTGTTAGTGATATGTAAATATGTATTGTAACCATTAACATGTGTGCTTGATAAATAACATGTCAATGTAACGTCGTTTAGATATGGACAGTATATTGCCAAAACTGTTGACCTTCATTAGAAACTCTAAGCAGAGGTCTGATGATGGAGCTATCTCAGAGGGAGATGCTCACGGCTTGACCTGATTATTTTAGTATTTTTGTTCTTGGTTGTGAGGTAGGGGCCAGTTTAGCCGATACCTACCGGACTAGCTGTGTCACAGCGAGGTAATGCCCATGAAATAGATTGTACTTGACTGTTGTACTTCATAGTGCAACATAATTGGTGTATACATATTGTTTACTATTCACCTGTATATATTTATTATAATTGTTAAGGTATAATGTTCGACTTTGACATGTTTAATAACACCTAGATATATATTGTACATGAAAGGAAATCCTTTCATGAAACAGGGGTGTGGAGAGTGTCAAGGTCTCACATCCGAGGTTGCGACGCGTTGTCTGTACCAACGC